>PVLA01012831.1:0-41242 GCA_004027455.1 Hydrochoerus hydrochaeris | reverse complement strand
TTCCTAAAACATAACAAAATTATGTAGTTATGCAATATTAAGGTAAAAGTACTATTAAGTGTAATTATATAATTTTTTTTAGTGTTTGAGGAAAATGTGTGAATCAATAAATATTCATCAATCAGTAGATAATATAATATGATATCAATTACTTTAAATTCTTAGTTGTAGGAGCTATGGCTTCAAAAGGATTCCAAATTTGTATTGCAGTTTTTCTAAAATTTAGGTGCATAAAAATTCATTTAAAGTATATATTTTTAAAGTAATTGGAGACTGCTTAATTCTGTAATATAACAAGAGATACATAAGTTATATGCATACATACTATAAAAATCCTTCTATAATTAGTTAATACTATCTTTCAAATACTACAATATGATGAGAAACACAAATATACATGGTTATTAGAAAACTCTGAGGTATAATCTATCATATTATTTTATATAGGACTCAAAATACATTAATGGAACTGAATCATCCAAAACTCCTAATTAATACACATATGAAATTGACCATATCAAATCTGTAAAGAAAATATATATTAAATGAGAAATTAAAACTTTATTCAATATTGCTATTAGCATTAATATAAATAACCAAGGTACTGCAGGTGGGGAGAAGGGTGATCAATGCTCCTTTTGGCTGCTGAGGTCCTGCTGTGCAAGGGAGGGGTGGCAAATGCTCTTGCCACCCGCTCTAGATTTCCTATGGTAGTTATTTTTGTCTGTAGTATTGAAGATATGTGTATTTCTATTGAGGATATGTGTATCAAGGAAATGTATGTTCCTCAGAGATGTCTTTCAGGTGTAGGTGGTTCTTGGTTTTTGTATCTATTCCAAGAAACTATCTCTCAATTTATTAAGGATTAGGAGTCTCTATTTATTTGTCTCTGCATCTCTTCCTTTCACACTTATGATGGTGATGGTTATGACTCTAGACAATCATAGTGTTGTCATATGAGGGAGAAAAACTTGTTGCAACATGTATGACATCCTGCCTAAATTAGTGCAGTTACAAATAGCATTAGCATCAAGCACAGCTTTGTGACTGACAAACTGTGGTAACAATTAATTTGATATGCCTAGCCATAGAAGCAAGATGTGCAGTTATACATAACAAAATCCAATATATACCAGGAACTTGTATGCAAGTTCTATGGTGACTTTGCCCTGTTTGGGTGGTTTTTAAGAGGCGTCAGGGACATAATAGAGAGATGAATGAGGAGAAATATAGTAAAAGCAAGGCTTGAGTTTCTTGAAACTGTATGCTTATTTCCTCCTTCAAATTTGATACATTTTCATCAATTATTTCTTCCAATAGCTTCCTTGATTCTTCTTCACTTCTCATTTTTGGACACCTCATAGGCATATATTGGTTCACTTCATGGTATCTAATGAGTCATAAATTGTATTTAATTTCTTTTATTCTTTTTTCTGTTTGGTCCTTGACCTAATTCAAAATTCTCTATTTATAAGTTACTTATTCTGTCTTTCATTGAGCGTCTGCTCTTGGACTTCTATAGATAATTTTCCAGCTCAGTTGCTGCATTCTTCAGATCTAGACTTTTTGTTTGGGAGCTGGAAAGATGGTGGATCAATAAGTAGCAAGGTAAAGAGCCTCTCTGAGTGAAACATCTCAGACTCTATAATTTAACATCATGAAGACCAGATGAAAGGAGAGGGATTCTCATGACCCAGGAAGAAACTAAGGAAAAAGAAAAAGAAGAAAAAGAAAAAGAAAAATGTGGATGGAATGCTGGAGCCAGATGCACTCTCGCTGGAGCTTGTCCTATGGTGGGCTAGGTGCCACTGGAATCTGAGAACTCATGGTAGCGGTGAAGTTGGGGGTTTGTGAGTCTGAGGACATTGGCAGGGGAATGTGTCACAATGGAGAATGGGTCCAGCATGGAGATCTGCACTGGCCCATGGTGAATGCTCAGAATTTGGTCCTCCCATGTGAGGGGGAGATTGGCTGGGTGACATTTTGGAATCAGGCAGGATGGGCCTGAAACTGGAACTGTAGTGGCTTCAGTTGACTACCCCTGGTACAGAGAAGATTGGTGGAAACTGCTTGGACTGGGTCCCACTCCCACTCCAATAGCCAGGGATGAAGTTGCCCCTAAAGCTGCTCTGAACCCATTCTACCTGTGCAGCACACACTAACGTGGTGAAGACACGTGGTGGTTGACCAGATCAGAAGGGAGGGGTCAGCCTGCACCACCCCTACTTGTACCTCAATGATCAACAGCAGATTAGAGAGGGCAGTGATACCTAGCCAGCATGCTTCAGAGTAATCATAACCAATACAGAAAAAGCCTGAGACTTCCATTATACACTTGTCTAGAAGAAACCAGAAACATGACAAGAGGAAAACAAAAAAAGACTCCAGCCTCCAACCTAAATAATATTGGTCCAGGAGAGGTAAACACAGAAGAGATCAAGGGCAGCACACCTGCAGTGTCACAAGCAGCTTCAGTTGACATAAAGAAATATCTTCATGACATTATAGAAGAACTCAAAACAGTAATACTAATACAAGTAAAGCAAGATATAAGAAAATTAATAAAAGAAATGTTAAGCACCTCTCAAGAAGACACAGATGGAAGAATGGAGAAGCACAGAAAAAGGAGGGAAATGTTCAATGAAGGATATAAAAAAATTGGAATACATGAAACAGATTCAAAGAGCTTGCCAGGAAATTAAAAACTCCATTCAAAGCTGGAAAACCTGCTTGAAAGAAACTAAAGATAGACTATCAAACCTTGAAGACAGGTTTTCTAATTGTGATCATGAAAGGAAAGATCTCTTAAAAATAACAAGGAACCAGGAAGTAGCAATACAAAGTCTAGAAGATGACAAGAAGATCAATAACTTAAGAATAAAAAATGTGAGTGAAGAAGCAGAGGTAAACACAAATGAAATACAAAGGCCATTCACAGAAATAATTAAGGAAAACTTCCCAACCCTAGGAAAAGGAAATGATATTCAGATATATGAGGCATACAGAACTCTATACAGCTAAAACCAAAACACAACTATACCCAGATATATAATAATGAAGATCCCAGAAATTCAACACAAGAACGGAATATTAAAAGCTGTCAGAGAAAAGAAACAGATCACCTATAAAGTAAAACTCATCAGAATTACTACAGACTTCTCAACACAAACCATCAAATCAAGAAGAGCTTGGAGTAAAGTATTCCAAGCCTTGAAAGAAAATAAACTCCAGCCCAGATTGATGTACCCTGCAAAACTATCTCTCAAAACTAATGGAGAAACAAGATGCTTCCATGACAAAGAGGAACTGGGGGAGATGATGACCACCAACCAAACCCTACAAAAAATACTGAAAGACATTCTAGAGAGAGAGAGAGAAAAAAAACCCTAGGGTTTCAGGAACAGTGGCAGAAAGGCCTCAATGAATGGGCAGACAATGGAATGAAAGGGAAAAGTAGACAAGCAATGGTAGAAAAATAGCATAGCAGAGATAAGGCAGAGAAGGTTGGCTATAATCACTAAGATAGATGGACTTGATACACTAACAAAAAGAAACACAGGCAGAGTAGCTCAGGAGATAGGGTCCATTGAAATGCTCTCTATAGGAAGTATAATCAACCTGAAAGAGGGTTTGTGGACTGAAAGTTAAAGATGAGGAAATAATGTTTTATGTAGTGGGAACCAGAGAGAAATAGGGGTAGCTCCTCCAGCAACTACAGATAGGTTGGAAAGATATGACAATTTTGTGCAGTGGAGAACTACTCAACTATAAGGAAGGAAAACCTTGAGGCTTTGTAGATAAAGGAATACAACTTAAGATCAAGCTCAGGGGTAAAAAGGCTCAGAACCACTTAGGTAAATAGCGGGTTGCCTCCCTAACCTAAAAACTAAAGGAGTTAGTGGGATACATAATGTACAATGTACCCTGTGAAAGTGAAAGGGAAGGAATTGTCTAAAAAGGGAAGGCAGAGGACATTGTTAATCTTGTACCATGATTTAAAACCCACATTGTTCTCATCACTCTGTTTAGTTTGGTTATATTCTGTTCCAGTCTGTCTACTTGTACTAGATTTGAGGGCACAGACAGCTATTGCAAAAATAGCAGGATACACTATGATAACATCTTTAATTTTCTATTACCTTAATCTGAAGCCCTGTATTACTTACACTGTCTTATTATGACAGATCTTATTTGAATCTTGTTTGTTAGATCTCTGTCTTCTCTTGACTGATTTTATTTGAATGTTATGTTTGATGTATCAAGTCTGAGACTATAGGCAACTACTGTGAAGATGTAAGATTCACTAGGATACCTATTCTGGTTGCCTATTATCTGCTTTTGAAGTCCTATAATGTCCCCAGTGCTTTGTTTTTACAGATGTAGTTCTATACTGCTAAGTTTAATTTTATTATGACTGATGATACAGATAATTGTATTGAAGGTAACAAGAGACATCATAGTAACCACTGTAGATCACCTTGTATTGTGGTTTTAATCATGTACTATGTCCATCTTTTTGTTTTGAATGACCCCATTTTATTTTCTTTCTCATTTGGTTTTATTCTTTTCAAAATAAAAAAAAATAAAAAATAGACTTTTTTGTTTGGTTTGTTTTTATTCTCTTTTAAAATAATTCTATCTCATTTCATTCAGGCATCCTTTTCCTCTTTTTCTGTATTTATTTATTTGGCTTTTTTTTTCAACTTAGTATCTTCAAAGTGGTTGTTCAGAATTTATTTCCATGTAATCATGTATTTTTATTTTTAAAGCATGGCTTCCTGGAAAATTTCTTTATAAATATTGTTCTATGTTTTTTTTTCCATTTTATTCCCTCTGATATATTATTGAGACTTGGCATTTGTATAGAACACTAGTTAGCTTTCTCAGTTTCTCTGGATTAGTTTTGTCCAGGGGAAGATCTTCACTAATCCCTTAGAATCTTCTGGGGGAATTTGAAACCCTTTTGGAAATATTTTCTCTGGTTTCGTGGATGTAGTTTCTCAGTAAAAGAGATTTGCCTGAGTACAGGAAGCCATGACATTTTTCTCTCTCTTTGACAATAAGCAGTACTACATTCCCTCTGTTGCTATATCTATCTAGCATTCCCTCTGTTGCTATATATATCTAGTTTTCTTCTCACTAGTCCCCCAGTTAGCATCCAAAGCCTAAAAGAGTGCTTACCAATCCAAGGCAGATAACACACAGATTGAAGCCTCAGATGATGCCCTCAGAAGCCAAAGACATTGGGCTCACTTTCCAATACTTTATCTACCCCAAATAGATAAGGTGGGATTTGGGAGTTTTCCTATGCTCTGCTGAGGTTCAGTCCAATGTTTCAATAATTAATTTCTCCTTTCTAATACTTCAAACATCCTGTAATATCTATTTCTAATGCTTGTTATGGCTTCTCTGTGTTTTGCCTTTAGTATGCCCTTTTTTTTTTTCTTTTTTGGTTAACTGGACATGACCTACTGGGTAAAAGGATTTGCTGTATATTGGCCTTCAGCAATACAATGGCAAGAAATTAGGGAAAGAGAAGCACCCTAGCGTCCTGTGATTTGTTGTTAGTCTTTTAGTGAGACCATGTTTCTGCATTGACCTCAAATGTCTTCCCATTTCTGTCTCTGTAGGTTGGATATGCTGGCTACAGTACCCAGTTTTTAACTTTCAGTCTTATTGAAATTAAGTTTCAAGAAATTTACTAATCGCACATTAGGGTTTCCTCCATAGTACTGCTTCTTGTAAATATGTCTTTTCATGAGTTTCACTGTGGTATGCTGTGATTGTCTTTGATGTCTTGTGTTCTCACTAATTTCAGGAACTGGTTTTTCCCATGTAATTTTGTTTCTTTTACATATCTAAGAACAGTTATTGAACTATAAGTTTGTCTATCTTTTTACTTTGTAGGATGTGATGGTGACTTCTACACACCTTATGTGTAAAACTGCAAATTGGATCTAGAGTGATACATCTAATTTTATTTCAAATATTCTTCACATTACTCTTCTTTTTTATTATTTCCTCCACATTGGATCAATTATGTTATTGTTTTTAAAGAAATAACTTGGTTTTAAATCAAAAATTTGTCTTTATGTATTTAATTTCTGCCCTTAGTAGTTATTGTACCATCTCATCTTGTTTTTTGTTTTATTTGTAGTTTTGTATTCTTTACAAGGGTACTTCTATCAATGATTTTTTATTTCAACTTTTAAAATTTAAACAGTTAAAGCTATATCTTCTGAACAATTTGTTGCACATAGAGTTGGCATATAGTTTTGATATTAGCATTGAATACAAAATATTTTCTAATATACATTGAAAATTTCTTTTTGACTCATATGCTAATCAAATTTGTACTGTTTGATTTTTGAACATAGTGTATTACTTTTTCCAGCATATTTTCATAATGTCTCTTTGTAAGTTCAGTTTTATAAACAAAAATTCACCTTAAATTAAGGGTTTATTTTTAAATTATCTACTGCTGATTAGGATTAGTTTGTTAAATTAGTTTTCCAAACTTTCTGTATTGCTATTAAATTTTGAGCATTTTTTTATGTATTTTTAAAAGTATGTAATAAAATATCCCATATCATTATGGATTTTTCTGTCTCCTTTGCCTCTTTAGTTTTTCTGTTTTGAGGTTATGTAATAAAGCCCACAAAATTTACAAGTTTTTAATCTTCTTAGTTAATAAAAATTTTATAATATATTCTTGTTAGGATCACTGATACTATTTTCAAATGCATTAGAAACATCAAGTGTGGATAAAAGTCTTATCTTCATGTGAAGAGAATTTTCCTTCTTTTGAAATAATATATTTGCAGTATAATTGATTGTATTGTAAAATTTGCCGTGATGTATTTTCATCTCTGTTTATGTGCTTAAATCTTGTTGCATAAGCACCATTTTTGGATTAGGTACATAGAATTGTTTTCCTGTGGTTATAAATTAAAGAATATTCTACTACTAGTATTAATATGTTTTCTTAATTAAAAAGATTATATTTTTTCCCCAGGTGACTTTGTTACATTCTTAAATTCCAAAATTATCACTCTGCCTTTTTCTAAGAATGATCTTTTGTATGAAAATATTATATAGTACATTTAAAAAATGACCAATACTATTTTTCTATGCATTTTCAATGGAATGATGAATCTCAGAGAAACAGAAAAAATAATTAAAGCTAAGCATTTTATTCTTTGAAATAACTTTTGTCACACTTTGTGTATTGTTCATGTAATCTTATGCCAAATTTGGCAATAATTTGCACAGCATCATTATTATATTCCTTTGCATTGAGAGAGAGTATCAGATGAATCTACAAAGATAATTCCAGTCAGATATTTTATCCTCAAATTTTGAAAATTTTGCATGGAACATATACAATTTGTTGTTTCTCATTCATTTACAATCAATAGTTTCTGAATTTATTTCATTTTAAAGGCCCCAAACAAGCCATTTTATCTAAAGATCATGGAAAACTTATGTGTTCTAATCTGAATATTTTTGACTGACAAAATTTCTTACTGCTTCTTAACCGCTGATTATTCAGTTCCTTGCTGTTTATATAGTAAAGAAATTACTTGGAACTACTAATAAAAGAAGTACTAGTCATGTACAATATATGGGAAAATGATGTGTTATTACCTAATTCAGGTCTAGATTATCAAAATCAGAAAGGGTTTATATTAACCAAAGAGGGAAAAATCAAATGTCAACTTTAAATACTATATTAATTTTCCTGATTTTAAGATACTGTATATAATTTTGAATTTTAATTAAATAATTATAATATGTATTTTAAATGTCAAGGGAAAACAGTCTTTAGGTGATTCAAGGGTTAATATAAATATTGTAATGTACTACTTAATAAAACAATTTTTCCAGTAGAATTTGTTTTTTAGGGTTTTTTTTGTGCTGAGGATGAACCCAGGGTCTTTGTGTTTTTTATTCTTTATATTTTCTATTTTTAGACAGTATCATCCTAAATTGATATTGCTAAGTTGCCTCCAATGGGCTCTAACTTGATTCTAGCCTTCCAGAGTGCAGTGATTCAAAATCATTTAATCAGAGTAAGTCTCAAACAATTTTTGTGTTGGTGAATCCCTTCAGCTTAAGAGGGCCTGGTCCAAAGATCAATTTATTATTAGCAGACCAGTTCAGAATCAGCTGCATTTAGATGCTTTAGCTGCGCAGGATTTTAAGGCAATTCCAAGCTGCAAGGGCAATGTATTACATTTGTGGTATATGAAAGATAAGTGACCATATGGCTTGTGGGGCTTAGTTTTGAATTTACACAGACAGCATTGTCTATCATTTTTGTGGAAGCTGTGATGAGATTCAAGACTTCTGGGAATGGTGGGTTAAATATGGTTTCCTTTTTTGATGGCAAAGCAGATGAGTTTCCTATATGTTACAAAATATTGATCTGGTTTTATGTTTCATGGTCAGTGTGAAATTTAGGTGAACAGAGCAGATAGTATTTCCAAAATTCTAATTTTTTCAAAATCTGTTTTCAAGAACATTCTTAGACATAAGAGAAGAATAGAAAAAGATCAACTGAATTCACTAGCTTACCAGCAAATTTAAGAATGGCTCTTTAAAATTGTCTGGGCTGATATGGTGGCATAGAACCCTACTTCTTATAATTTCTTTCTCAAAGATACACATTTATTTTTTAAACTATATCCTACAGCAAAATGAGTAAGGTTTTTCTGTAAAATGCCAGATAGTAATCATTTTGGTTTTTTGGTTCATGAAGTCCTTGCTAAACTGCTGAATATTGTCATTAAAAAATAGCTATAGGCACTATGCAATGAATGAATATGGGAATGTCCTAACAAAATTGTATTTTCATGAACATGTGTTGGATGATTTTTGCCTTCATGCTTACATCTACTCTCTTGCTGTAGGGTGTTGTTGCTATTACCATTAAGATGTTCTTAAGTGTAGCATTCAATTAGGTGCCTGTGGTTTCAAGGTCTCTTCATTCTACATGGACCAAAATGCCAACGTGACAGATTACTTTAAGCCTGAAATCTTAATCAGCACTCAGATTTATGTCTGGTAATTCTGGACTATTCTTGCACTATACGTGTGCTGTCAGTTCCTTAATCAAGCACACTTGGGACTCTTACACAGAGAATTCTTTTGTCCAGATCCCTCTTCTATCCAACCTTGACCTGTAGATGCAAACAATTTCAGCTGCCTTAATCTTTGTCAAGTCAGCTCAGAGACACTGTCATGCTGAGTTTAGTTTTCAGTCATAATGTAGGCTGAGATAGTGTGGGTGGTGACCTTGTTAAGGTTTGTCAAAAGTTTCCCCATACAATTGAACCAGTTTTATTGTCATTTTTGGAAAAGAGCATGAACACGTGTCTTTAAATTTGACAAATCTGGAGGAAGTCCTTATATTGCTTTATTTTTCTGCTTATATATGTGCACATGTACAAGTGTATGCATGCTATTGTTAAACAGTTATATTAACTTTTTCTCCAGTTTTTGAAGGATATCTGAATATTGTGGCTTACTTAAATCTTTTGTATGCCATATTTGTTTCTATATTGTTGGCATTCATTTCCTCCTGTTAGAACAAGTTTTAATTTTACTTGATTTGTCTATTTTGACCATTTTATTTTGAATGTTCTCTTATTGATATGTTAATGTAAATGAAATTTCTTTAATTTCAAGTGGTTCATCATATTTGCATGTTTATACCATTATTATTAAGTATAATTATTGTTTGTGATGTTGGGTATCAAACCCAGGACCTTGTGCATGACTGGTAAGTCCTCTACCTTTGAGCTATGATTCCAGTTTACATATGTTTAAATTAACAGAGTTTTGTAAAAACAATTTCCTTCTAGTTTTCCCAAGGGATATAAGTACTATTTTATCAAGTTATCCAATTTCTTTTTGAATAATGTTACAACAGTCAAATTCAAAGTGAAGGAAGATTCTTTTCTTGGAAATTACTTTTCATGATTCTTTGATGTTAAAAACAATAATAAAAACAATTCAAATGAAAGAGAAATAATTTTACCATAGTAGACTCACAAATCAAATTTTAAAGGATCATGAGAAAGTTAATCTTGCTGAACAAGGTAGGACTTCTAGAAAAATGTAAAGGAACTCACTTTTTATTTGCATTTATTGATCAAATCTAAAATCCTCTAACTTTTGCAAGATGAAAGCATTTTTTTGATTGTATCATTAAAAGATTGTTTCACTTGCTTGTTTCTCAGGGTGTAACTAAAAGGATTTAATAAAGGGGTAACTAATGTAGTGAGTGTAGTCACCATTTTATTGATGTTCACCTGTTCTTCTTTGGCCAAAGGCTTTATATAAATGAAAATACAGCTGCCCATAGGCTATGGAAACAACAGTCCTGTGAGAAGAACAAGTGGAAAAAGCTCTTTTTCTTTGCTGAACTGAAGAGAATCTGAGAATTGTGATAGTAAAAGTTAACACTACACAGACAATAACAGTCTGCCCTAGAAACCATATGTGTGAACACGAGATCTTAAATGAGGAGATGAATCACAGCCAAAGTGATCAATGATGATGGAGTCACAGAACTCCAGCTGGAGGCCCATGCTAAGAGGTGTGGTGATAATAAACAACGGAGAGGTCCAGCAACAGAGGACAAAGATGGTATAGACTCTGCTTCTTATGGTGGCTATGTAACGAAGTGGTTTGCAGATGGCCGCATAGAAGTCATAGGCAATAGTGTCCAGAAGAAAAATCTCTGTGGCCCCAAAGAGCCCAATAAAAAATATCTGACTGGCACAAGCATTATATGTAATGGTATTATCACTAGTTGAGATACTGTACAGGAATCTGGGAATACTGACAGTTGTGAATGACATTTCTAAGAAGGAGAAATTTCTAAGAATAAAATACATAGGTGTTTTAAGATGAGAATCAATCAGGGTGAGAATGAGAATAGTTAGGTTACCAGTTACACTTAGAATGTATGTCAGAAATAAAGTCAAAACCCAGAACTTTCAGCTGTGCAGCACCTGTAAGTCCCAACCTGATGAATGTTGTTATTGCTGTGTACTTTCTCATAATTACTTTTGATGTCTTATGCAACCTGTATGTAAAACATTAAGGTATTAAGAAGAAGAAATGAAATAAAAAATAAAAAATGAGACATACAAACTTTGACTGTAAGGAACCATAAAAGAAGCATGAATAAACCCCAACCATGCTGAGAACCAAAAATCAATAAAGTTGAGAATGGAAAAATGGCAGTGGGGAAACATTAATAAAATAAAAAAAATTAAATAAAGAATCAATAACATGATTATAGGTTTATATAGGCTGAAAAATGAAGTAAAATAAAACATGCAAGAGAAACAAAACATGCATAGTAGCAAGATCAGGAGTTAAAGGAAATTACCACAAATTTCCCATCAGGGAAATGGAAACTCCAGCTATATATTATAAAAAAACAAACACAAAAGTTAATGAAGTGACTGGGGGTTTAGCTCAGCAGCATTAAGTGCCTGACCTGCAAGTGCAAGGGTAAGTGTAAGGTTGCCAGTTCAACCCGTGGTACCAAAAAAAAGTTAATAAGGAGGTGAGGATAAATGATTTTTTTCTTTCCCTTCCCTTCCCTTTCCTTATTATTATATATTTTCATTATATTATTGCAATGTTTGTTTTGGGCAATTGGTACATGCACATTTTATATATCATTTTTGATGCATGTATACCCCATTATTCTTTATTGGTGAGAATGCAAATTAGTACAGCCATTATGGAGAAATGATAGAGGTTCCTTAAAGAAACTGTGAAGAGATCTATCATATAATTCAATTATCCCACTTCTGGCAACACATCAAAAGGAAATGAAAACAGTCTGTACATCTGTGCCCTTTGACTTGTCTTTAATTATTCAGAGTATTGTTTGTCAAAACAAAAAAAAATGATGGCTTTATTCATTAATCCACATTCACTATTTTTGGCTAAGTTATTACTATCATTATTGACTAAGGTGAAAATATCTAGATGTCTCTCTGAAATTCTTCTACCTGATTAGTCACATTTGGGTAACATTCCATTTTCTTTTGACTTTACATTCTTAAAACTCTTAATGTAATATGAATGCACTAAACTTTTTCATTTTCCACTGCTGTGTATTTCACTATTAATGCTTTAAAATTTTTCCTGCTTCTATAAACTTTATTTTGATCAGTTTGGTCTTAGAAGGAAACATATGAACTGTAACTGGATTTCATTTTTTTTTCTGTTTTGAATCATTTCAATCCATTTTCTTCACTGCAATCAGATTAATTTTAAAGATTTGAATTCCTTTAAGATCAGCTAGGTACAACTGTATTGCATTTTAGAACCATGATATCTATCACATAGCTGTTTTGTATTGGTTACTGACGATTCTGTCACGCCAAATCGACTTGATATTCCTGAGTTTAGGGTCTATCTCTTTATGGCATAATACACATCTTATCCCATTTTCTAGACTATAACTGTTTCTCAGAGTATATGAAGGAATATGTCTTACATATTTTCAGGAAAATACTGGGATACATTTTTATTCATATTTTTACTTTTTATTTCAGAAAATTCTTACTCTGGTGTTCACATAGAAGGTACTGCACAACACTAAACATACTTGCTTTAATATAAGAAGCAGTGTTATGTTTCCTGATGCTGTAGTACAAGTTTTGAAAGATATAATCACTCACACTAGGAATTTTATTAGCTTAACTGGTAAAAAGTTAAAGGACTTTTCATTTAAATTCCAATATGGCCATGTGTCAAAATAAGTATAAGGCAATGAAATCTTTAAGAAGTTGTAGATAATAGCTATTGACAACTTATATGATTCTGTGTTTACTTTGCAAGTCTCATCTTTGTGTAAGTATAGACTTTACATGCACATTGAATGTGATGACTTGACTACTCACATATTTTAGTGAATCATAAAACAAGAAACTTTTTATTTGTTTCTATAATTAATATTCTCCAAAATAAATGATATTCAAAAATGAAGCTAAATCCTCATGTCCTTATAAACTATACAAATTAAAATATACATATACACATATGTATCTTTTTGACATCTGTATCATCTTTATATCTGAATATGACAGAAAATATTTTAGCTTACCAAATTTAACAAACAAATGACTTTAGAAATATGAAAATTTTTATGATTTAGTTTCATTTAGGCATTATTTTTTATTTCATTCACATAGATCCTTAATACAATTCCCTTGTAAGCAAGAATTTCTTAGTAGTAACATGAACACAATCTAGTGATGCTTTCTCATTGAATTGGCACTCAAATGAGGCAGTGAAAGTATGTAGAAAGCTTCCACAAATATCCCTAGACTTAACAACTGTCATAAATCCCACTATGAGGAAATTTTGGAAGGAACTGTCAAAATGACTAAATAGAAGAAAAGACTAATAAACAGGTAGAGAAGAACCAGAAATGCTCTTTTATTCTTGAAAATGTAAGTATCTGACCCCATAATCTTAAAACAGAATTAGTCCCTAAAGATTTTTTCTATAGACACAATGTAACATATCGACATGTATCGAGTCATAACAAAGTGGGTCAATTTAACTAAACAAACAAACAAACAAAAAAAGATGTCTTTGGTGAACCTGCTTGAGAGTCACTGTTGAGATTAAAATTGAGATTTATATGTTGATAAAACAAAACAAATGGTAGCTGATACACCTAGTAATTAGGAGTATTTTCCTTGGAGAATTTACAATGCATTAATAGCACCAGGGTTAAGAAGAAATACACTGTAGTAAATTTTGCCCAAACTAATGATTCAGATAGTGTTGATTTCTTTTTGTTTATCATACATATATTTTGCTTTCAATGAATGATTAATTATAGAAAAAATCCACTGAAGTTTGTTGGTAATTAATTCTTATTGAATAAAATATTTTAAGTGGCTGTTTTTGAATAAAAATATCTATTGAATTTTTATCTTTTCTAAGATACTAGTTTTACCTTCTTCCATCCCGAGTTGTTACTCTCTTTAGGAGTCTTCTATGTTAGGAATCTTATATCACAGTGTGTATTTTAGTTATTGATGGTATTGATAATACAAAAATTAGTTAATATACCATAAGATAGATTTTTTATTGCTTTTTAAATTTACTACTGTACATTTCTAGTAAATGCTTTTACCATATGTTTACTTATACTTTCTCTCAGTAATTTTATGGCTTAATTTTTTACACAAACATCTATACTTTATCTGGATTATGATTTGAGATTAGGTATAAGGATATGTAGGTTTTTAACAAGTGATCAGCCATTTCCAATGCAAATTAATGCAAGCAAAGATTGTATTATGCTTTTGTTTCATCTTTGAATTTAGTTTCAGAATTTATCTTAATGTTTTCATTTGGAAAGGAAGAATGGAATCCATATTCAATCTATAGGTTTTATATAATTTCTAAAAACCATAGAGAAGATAACTTTTTCCTTGCCTCAGTTGTACTTTATATTTATATCATCTTATTGTAATATCATCACTGGATTTAAAGAAAGGATTACTGATATTTAATTTTGCATTATCAATTGTCCAATATTATATCTGATATAAATTATAGAGAAAAGATTACAATACAGTATTGGCCAATGGAACTTGATTGCCTCTGGAGGAGGGTGGTGTGGTCAAGGAAACATGGTGGGATAATAAATGGGAGGTTGTATAGGGTCATGATACAGGCAAAAGGTAATCAAATAATTGTGATCCATGTTCTCAGTTGGATGAGCAAGTGAATCAGTAGAAGACTGAGATAACAAGAAGTCAAAAGCAGATGACCATAGGATTAAGATGGCTAAATATACCAAGTAGTGCATATAAGTGATTTAGCATTTCCAATTCAATAATCTATCAAGATAAGAAATAAAAGATGTGGTGTACTGTATTAACTTTTTAATAGATGGGACAAAATGCATAACTGTAAATTCAAGAAGTTTCTTTCAGTTCAGTGTTTTATAGGTTTCAGTCCAAGGCCAAACGTTAAGGGCATGACAGCAAAGCTATCCATTTTATAGTAACTGAGAAGCAGGGCACAGGGGAAGAGTGCTAGTGAAAGATACACTATCGGAAAACTGGTGGATATGAGAGGGACTGATCAGAACACTGATGTCCATGAAGGTTTCTTTACTCAAGGTATCATTACCAGCCTCAATTCTTTATAAAGCTACAATTCTTACACAGTTCTTTTGTCAGTATTTTTCTCAGAAGGAAAATTCAGGTCTGTAAAGATGTAAGACATTTGTAGACAAGAAGCATCTGTTTTATTTATTTTTTTAAATTAGTATAAAGGCACTGATAAGGATAATATGTCCTTATCAGTGTGAATTGATAGTATATTATCAATGTGAAACAATAAAATATTAAAAATATCAATAAAATATTTCCAATATTGTATAAACTCAATTACAAATCTCCATACTTAAAGTGAATGGGGATTTCTGTGGAATAAGAGCCAATTGTTTTCATTACACAGATGAAGGCATAATTATTTTTAAATAAAAATGTCCATTTATATTTAGCACATATTTAACTATTTCAAAAACTGTTGGTTAAATGTTATTATTTTGAAAAGCTGTAATTCATATTTAAATTTCCCCAATTTAGTTAAAGACTTTTAGGAATGTTTTTCTGAGTTGTCATAATTCATCCACATTCCATTTAACAACTGGTTTCTGATAGAGAACACATTGTTTATTTTTTTTTTCATACAACTGGTAATTCTGAAGGGTCCAGTTTAATAATTTTTTAAGGATTTATGGTAGCCTAAAAAAGAATTTATGATAGCCATTTTTGCTTATTTTCTCATGATTATATTCAGACTATCAACATCTTGCAATAATATTACAAAGTCATTATGTTCCCAGCACCTCACATCAAAAGGAAAAAGTACTGAAATGTCTTTGAATTGGTAATGCTAACATTGATCACTGGTTTGTACAGATTGATTAGTTTCTTTTGTATTTTTTAAAATTTTGCAATGGTAAAAATGCTTTGAGAACTCATTTTGGCAGTATAACATTCAATATTGTCAGCATCATTCATAATAGTATGTTTTTAAAAGTCTTCGTTGTACATGAATAATTTGGCAATTAGAGTTAATAATTAAAATTCTACAAATTTTCCATGATTCTGTATATTTATACCCATATTTATATCTATGCTTATATCTATATTTATAATTATGTTGTAGATTCTTTTACACTCATGGTTATAATTATGGTCTTGGATTTACTATGGTTTCACTAATAATTTTAATGAATTTACAAAGGTATGAAAGTAATAAGCTGTTGGCAGAAACTATACTTCTGATCTTTCAATATTGTTGTTTTCCTGGGCTAGTAGTTTATGGTCTAATACTCTCATCTCACCATGCAACTATGAAGTAAATAACCTATACTAAGTATTCCTTAGAGAATGGTGTTGATAAACTATTATGTTCAGTAGGTTAGATTTAAAAATCATTGTTTTAAAATATTTTAAATTTATGATGTCTTGACAGGACATAACCCCAGTATAAATCAAGGATATCTGCAAGTTTTGATAAAATTTTTCTTTTTGGTAGTCATTATTTTGAAATTTTCACTTTCAAGTAGGTTCCCATGTTATTCTGAAATTTCCTTAATGTTTATTTTTGGAGGATGTTATTAACATAGAAGTGTTTTACAGGAGTTTTAGAGAAACCAAGCTTAGAAAGAAAAAAACACTAAGAAATGATTGTACTACTATTTCTAATTCTAATTCAACACCAATAAATTCTTTTCTCATTCATAATTGATTCTCTCTTTATTCTGTAAAGTGAAACTATTATTTATCCATATCAACATATTTACTAATTTGGTCAGTGCTAAAATTAAAATAAATTTAGAATAATTCTTCTAGGGTCATCAATAATAATGGACCAGATAAATGAAATTAAAGAATTGTTTATTTTCTGTCACATCCCTTGGAGAGTAAAAGTTCTGAGTATAACACACAAAAAGTTACACAGTCAATTATTTTTATTGGAGCTGGGGATAGGTGAGGTCTTGCTGATTTCTGAAATGCCCTCAAGTCACCTTTATTCTTGTTCTTGTACAATGTACTTGGTTTCTTTTTAATGTTGCTAATTTTCTTAACAACCACATTTCATTTTCTGCCAACTTTACATGTGGTTCCTTTTTTACCAGAGTTTAAGTTTTTCAAATTTACCTGCTTTACTTTTTGCCCTTGATTTTTACTATAAATCATGTTGGTCAATAGTAACTATGGCATAACCTGAATGTTGAGTACCTTGAAATTTTCTCTGGAGGTCAATCTATCTACCCCCATTAATATCAGTTTCCTTTAAAGTCTCAGGTTATGGACAAAATGTGATTTTTTGACAAAAACAATTTTTGTCAAAGAGTGATACACATGCCTTATAATACAATTTTTAATAAAATTGTCATTCTCAACTCATAACTCTTGAACCCAGCTTTTGCTTTCCACATTTCTGTTGGCATTCTGATCATCCGAGCTCTGACCAATATCATGTGTGAGGCTCTGTTTTTAGTATTGTGAGGCTTCTCTAGTCTGCATCTCCAAATCATTCCAGACTTTCCCCACAATCCAGTTCTAAAAGCTTCTAAAGTACATGGTCGGATACAGTTACATAAACAACTCCTCTTCAGTAGTAGTAGTTTTCTGTATTATTGAGCTTTGCTATTACCGATATATAATACCTAACACTAGCAATTTAAAGAGAGGTTTAATTTGGTGACTTGCCACATGGAATTCAGCCCATGGTCATGTTTCTCCAAGACAGAAATATCATGACAAAATGACATGATGGAACAAAGATTTTTAGTTTAAGGTAGCCAGGAAGTTGAGAAGGCTTGCAGTGCCAGAGAAAAAGCATCACCTTTGCCTGACCTGATCAGACACACTCGAAAGTGTGGTTTATTATTCCCCAGGTTCTGAAGGTAATCAAATTGACATAATAAAATTTAACTACCACAGTTGGCTTATTTTCTTTACTTCTATGGCTTTACTTGCTTCAATTTTATATAGATGTTTTAAACTTTTCCTGTCTTATCTTTTATATTATTAAAAATTTAAAATTTTTCCTTTTCTTCAAATGTATTGTGTATTATAAATATATTCACTTTGGTTTTGATGATATTTTAATCTATTCTGCACAAGTTTTCTAACTTAGATTATTTTTACTGTGATTTCAGTACTTTAGAGCTCTGGGGTAAACACTTTATGAGATCATGTTGATGATAAATATCCTTCTGAACTGGTAAGGAAGAAAGAATTGAGTTTAATCTTTTTTTGTTATCAAAATATAAAATCCTACAGAATCTAGAATAGGATGGGTTATTCTATATAAAGTTTATCACAAACATTATAAAATATTCAGACTACGTTTTTAGATTCAGTCAAACAAGTTAAAAAACAGGCAAATGTATTGATGAATTTAACTCAATTTCTTGGAGTGGGATAGAGACAAAAAAGAGGCAAAGAGAAAGGGAAAGAAAAAGATGGAGAAAAAGAATTATATCAGAGTTTTCTAGAGTATCAATTTTCATCTTGCCATCATAAATATTACAGTATAGATTGAGAGGCAATAATACAATGAATCAAACATTACTTGAAATCACAAATCAGGGTCCATTTTTCCTATCTGTGATTTATTGGCCATTTTACACAAGTATAATGTAATACATTTTTGATACAAATAAATCTTATTTACAGGGTGAGTAATGGTATTAATCATGACATTTTCAAAGTTGGACACATCATTGATGGTTCAAATAGGGAGTTATTTTGCTGAGTATGATGGCACATCACTTGTATCCCAGCACTTGGAACGCTGAGATAGAAGGGTCATCAAGAGCTCAAGGCCAGCCTGGATTATATAGTGAGTTCAAGGAAAGCCTAAACAACACAGTGAGACCCTGTCTCAAAAAACAAGCACAGAGCCAGAGGCATTCATGGCCCACTGGGAAGAGAAAAAAGAAGGCAACTCTTTCCTGTGAATCAGCAGCAGTCACTGGCGGTGTGGGAGGACAAACAAGAAACCAACCCCTTTCTGTGAGCCAGCTGATGCACAGGTCTAGGAGACAAGAAAATCCAAGCCCCACCATCCCATAAGTAACCAGCTGACCTGGAGAAATATAGGCTGGGATGATAGCTAGGGGACAGAAAGAAGCAACTTAATATTTGCAGTGTTTAGTATTTGATTGACTTGCAAGTCTAAGACCAGCAGTCTGAGCATGTATTTTGAGAATAACAACATGCAGTATAGTAACTATGGAGGATTTCCTTCTGAAGGTGGTAGCCATCATTAATTTCCTATCATCTTGTTTTAAAGTCCTGTATCATTTTCAATGTTTTGTTTTTTTGGTTTTATTCTATTTTGTTTTGTGTGATTTTATTATATCTTATGGCATGGGCAGCTATTTCAAAGATAAAAAAATATATTATGATAACCATTGTTGTTTTCTTATCTTGTTTTGAAGTTCTATATCACTTTCATTATTTTGTTTTAATTGGTTTTCTGTTCTATTTTGTTTGACTTTTTGTGTCTGATGGTGTGGGCAGCTATTATGAATATAAAAAGAGGCATTATCATACCCATTGTTGATTTCTTATTATCTTGTTTTGAAGTCCTGTATCACATTCACTGTTTTGTTTTGATTGACTTTATTCTGTTTTATTTTGTTTGGCTTTATTCTTTTTTTAAAAAAAAAAGTATAAAAACAAAATCAAAAGGCAAAGTGGCAGTTATTTTAAAATTATAATAATAGAAACAGTTTGAAGCATGATTTGTTACTTTAAATCCAATTTTAAAAATGTTATTAAACTAAGTTTGAAATTACATGAGATCTTTTTTTAATTTTTTCAATAGTTAAGTCTTTGGTTTTTTGTCTATTGCTGTAGTTGCTTAATGCTACTTCAAGACCCATTGTTAATATTAAAAATAATAACTTTTATTTTTGTATTTTACATGAGACTCTTTTCAATTTTTCCTTAACGATGACTGGAATCCTTTTCCTTCTAGTCTGTTAGCCTAAAGATGTATTTTTAAATTTCTAATATTATAATAAAATGGGGAAAGTGTTAGCAACAGATGCTTATTTTCTCCCTTTTTTCTTATTGACAAGGGTAAAGTAACTTTGGATTCTAAGGTGGTTAAGTTTGAATATATTCTTCATTGTTTCTTGGATCATTGTTTTAATATATGGAGTTCACCAAAAAATGTATGCATAGTTCAGGAAAAGAAAGATAGCATGATTTCATCAACAAATGGTATTATCTTCATATGGGCATTTCTATAAATGTCTTATATCAAAGAAAATCCACTACCCTGCTGGCAGTTAGAGAAGAAATAGAAAATGTGTGTGCATCAATCTCAATGCCAAGGTTACCCAAGCAGCAGTTTGCCATAGTAAGAAATGTCTGAAGGCAAACAGCTACCACTTTGAGCACTTCTTATAATTGCAGAGGCTAAAGGTAACTTTATTAATCTCATGATATCTCAATAAATTAAGTGTTAAAATATGTACACAAGTTTTTCTTTCCTAATATATATATATATATAAATATATATATATTTATATATATATAGACTCTGTATATTACCATTTGAGGTTCTTTTTACTATTTCTGGTCATTAGATATCTTTGAAACTTTAAAATCTTTCAAATACTTTCCTATTGATTTAACCAATTGTCCTACTTAATCAGTACTTAAAATATGGAATTTCAATTTGCTCTCATGCATCTATTCTAATCTTGTTTCCTTTAGGAAGTAATATTACCTTTAATTTTTAAAAATTACATTAAATATCATTCTAGTGATGTTCCCTTATGAATTCAAAGAGACAATACATTTTAACTGTCATGAAGACATCTCCATTTCCTTATTTGTTCAGTTATGATTAATACTACATATTCCTATTGATATTTCCATTTCCAATTATTTAATTGGCCTGGAATGCCTTGTTTGGTTTTTGTAGCTTTCTATTTTTTGGGGGCGTTCATGATATTAATTGTCATAATTTGTTTTAGAGGAAGTTATTGGAATCAGTATCATATAATTTAAATCATGTATAATTTTACACAGTGTAAAACAGTATTAGTTTTTTTTCTACTTAGAGCAACAAAGAAAATGATTGATTCAGAAATTTAAAAAAACTTAATTTCCTGGAATTACATTTTTTTCTAAAAGAAAAAACAATATGTATTTGGTTTGATGCAAGAAGTTTGATTAAATTGAGAACACTATAAAACATTAAATGTCAGTAAGATTAATCTGACAGAAGTTGTAGAATAAAATTAACTTGACAGAATTGTACAAAGGAAATGACATGAATTAGAAGCTATAGTGAAATTAATGTGTAACATTGTTCTTTTATTTATTAAAATTTCTATTTCTTTGAGACAAATTCAATCCTTTTTATAAAGTCATTCAAACATTGTTTCATTTGCTTGTTCCTTAAAGTGTAAATGAAGAGATTTAACAAGGGTGCAACAGAAGCATTGAGAACTGAAACTTCTTTATTTATGGTCACCTTTTCCTTTGCTGATGGCTTGATTAGATGAAGATGCAGCTTCCATAGACAACAGAAACCATGATAATGTAGGATGAATAAGTAGAAAAGGCCTTTTTTCTTTGCTGTGTGGAAGGGAATCTCAGAACTGTCCTGATTATGCATGCATAGGATAGAATCATACAAATTAGGGTAATAACGAGTATGAATATCACCATGACTATGACCCTCTGTTACAATAACCACGTGTCTGTACATGACATGTTTAGGAGGTGACTAACTTCGCAGCTCAAATGGTCAGTGGCACTGGAGTCACAAAATTCAAGCTAAAGGCCCAAGCTAATAGGTGGGGAAATGCTCATCAAACACATCTCCAGGCAGAGAGGACTAATAATGTACACACGCTGTTGTTCATGATAGTCATATAACAAAAAGGTTTATAGATAGCCACATAGTGATCATAGCACATGGCTGCCAAGAGAAAAAATGTGTTGCTCCTAAAATAGTAACAAAGAATACTTGACATACACAAGCATCATAGATTATGATATTGGCTCTAGCTGATAAATTGTGCAGGTATCTCAGAAAACAAACAGTCGTAAATGAAACTAATTTCTGAGAAAAAAAAGTACATTGGAGTTTTAAGATGGGGATCCATCAATGTGAGTGTGATAATAGTCAGATTCCAAGTTACACTGAGCGTATAGGTGAGAAATAGAAAGATAAAAAGTAGAACTTGAAGTTGTGGTTCATCTGGCAGTCCCAGAAAGATGAAAGTTTTTATTGCTGTGTGATTTCTTATCACTGATCATTAAGGTACTGAATATTCCTGTAAAAATGAAGATTTCTGTGAAGAAGTAGATAGTCAAATCATAGGAAAAAAGTTTTACAAATAGAAATTGAGCGTACTAGCTTGCATTTTTTATCCCTTTACATCATAGTCATTATCGCCACTGTTCCAATTGTCATTTTGACTTTAACATGCTCGAGCAGTAGAGAGTTCCTTAAGCTTCATATAACTGTACAAGAATCCAACTGTTCCTTTAACCATTTGCTGTCCTTCAGAATTTACAAATTTATTACATTATAATTCATCATGTGGCTTTTGCCTCTTCAAAAGCTAAACTTTAGGTAGAATCGTACCTATTAGTCTTTCAAGATTCCCTTTAACTGTTAAGTTCTTTAAAGAAATATTCATTTACCTACCCTGAAAATGTGAAATTATGCCTTTGTGGTTTTTCCAAATATCTCGTGCTTATCCTATCCTGGAATATATCCATTGTGTTGTGCTGTGCAATGTAATTATATTTCTTCTGTAGGTTTTCATAAACTTTTCCAAAATTTTGTCATCCTTTGGAGGAAAATTATCTGACACCCACAACTTCAAGGGAGAGAGGTTTATTGACTCACTGTTTCAAAGGGTTCATTTGATGGTCAGCTGTCTCCAAAGCAAAAATAATAATCGTAATCATAATCATAATCATAAAAGGACTTGGCAGTTGTGAAGAGGAATCACAGCACATTCAACTGAACATTGGCAGAGTAACGAACTAATATAACACTATCATTGCCCATAACCTCTCCAGGAATATCTTAATCCTGTCAAGTTGACAAGTAAAATTAACTGTCAAAATGCACTTTTAAATTTCCTTATATCTGACACGTTGTGTTGCTTAGTACATTTAGAGAAGAAGCAAACAAAGTTATTTATGTAAACAGAATTATACTAATGGACATTCTGGTCATTTGGTTAAAAATTCTTATGTTCATATGTGGTTCAAACTGTAACATTATTATAAAAATTTTCTTTAAAAAGAAGCTTTGATATTACCAATTCTAACCTTTATAAATCCTCAATATCAGCATTTTTCATTAGCCTGAACCACTTCTTGCCTTACACTTAATTTCTAATTTGCTGTTATTCTTTGTTGTTTCTGGTAAATCTTTGTTGACTTTTTCCTGGTTAGGTGTTTAATATCTTCCCCTTTTTGAGCATTTTCTTCTTATATGCTTCTTTCTAGAGACTGAAATTGTTTCACATTCTGCTTTCCTTTCTTTTTCTAGGATGATGCTACCTACTGTGTATCTCAAGATTTATTCTTCTTCTAAGAGACTTTGGGTTCCTTTACTGAAATCAGGAGTGACTCATACAGACAATATAGCTGGGTATAGTTAAGAAAATTCTAATGATCTAAAGAGCATTAGTTCTTTATAGAGTTACTAGAAAATAAAATTATGAGAACAGGGGATTTGTTCTTTCTTCTTTATATCTAAGATGTGTATAGCACATGTTCAATAATATTTAAAAGAACTATTTAATATACCTTTTATGTAATTTTAATTTAGCTCATATTTCAATGTTTTAAAAGTGAGAGAAAATTTCAGACAATACTTAGAGCTGAAAAGTTCACTCCATCTGGAGGCTAAAATGTGATGTTAAATTTTGTCACTATAAGCAAGGTTGATATTTTCTAGTTTTTAAAAATAGTCTAATTTCGCAATTATTTCCTAAAATCTGCTTTCATCATGCCAACATTCCCAGTACCTTTGCTAACATACCCTGAAAATAATAGGTGAAACAGCCTTTTCATATTCATATTAATTCCCTTCCTCTCCCAATGACCATATTGAAAGAATAATCTAGCTGTCCAGTTCTCTGTGCTATCCAGAATCAACTGTAGTGAATGTTTCTAGAAGGACAAAAATTTACAAAGATAAAGTTTAAAAATTACAGAGATAAAAGTACCTTTTAGAGTACATATAATATTCTGTAGCCTGCAATCGTAACAGAACCTGATCAACAGTTGTTATTCAAATTTCATTATCTAACTATGTCTTTTCCTTTATATCTCCAGTCTTCTTGTTCATCAATCCACTGAAAATATTATTTCATTCTAAATTTTTTTATGATCCAACACTTTTTATGTAAAAAACTCAATTCTATAGTAATAGTGAATTTTTTCCATTTTTCAAGAATGGGAATGAAGTACAGAGTGAAAATGAATGATTGGAAAGAAAAAATTCATTTAATTTAAAAAACTACTGTTTTCTAGTGTTTTTTTTCTGCTTCCGAGAGGTGTAAACATGGATAATAATCTTTGTTATACAATTGAAAATCACAGGTTTTTGGAATTAGACACTATCAAAAAATACTTCTTACCACTAAAATTTCTAACAAGTAATGTTGCAAAAATGATTCTGATATTTTTATTAAGGGTTAAATTTAGGAAATCAACATGAAGCAATAGTTTTACAGTTGAGAAATGTACAATAAAACCTATAGAATGAGAGAAAATATTTGCAGATCATATGTCTGACAAAAGGATAATCTGGAAAATATACAAATACCCTGATAATTCAATAATCAAAACATTAATTAACATAATTTTATAAAGATAAAAGTACTTGACTAGACATTTCTCTGAGAGCTATAAAAATACTAGATCTATAAAAGGTGATCAAATATAACTAATTACCAGGAAAAGTCAAACAAGGACCACAATGAGATATCTCATACCTGTTTGAATGACTGATAAGGCCAACAAACAATTCAAGTTTTGGTGGTAAAAATCTAAACTGGTGCATCTTTAGAAGACAGTATAAAATTTTTCCTCAAAATTAATATCACAGCAAAATATGGATCTAACAATCTACTTCTGGTTATATGTTCCCAAGAATAGAATTATGTATGTAACAAAACCTGCATTCACAGTTGGGTGTGGTGTCACATATGGATAAGCCCAGTACTGTGAAGGTTGAGGTAGAAAGTTTGCTGTGAATTTGAGGCAACCTAGGCTACATAATGAATTCAAGGTCACCTTGAATTATATACTGAGACCCTGTTTCAAAAACGAAAACAAAACAAAAAAACTGCATTTTCATGTTCTTGTGCAATAATTCACAATAACCAAGACACAGAAACAACCTAAATGTTCATCAACAGATTAATGGATCAAATGAAATGGTGACATATACATGCAATGCCATATTATTCAGTTTTAAAAATAAAGCAGTTTATTTTTCAGCTTTAAAAATAAAGCAAAATTTATTGCTAAACCAAACTTTGCTTCATTTTTAAAACTGAATAATATGCCATGCATTTATTTCTATGTTTTCTTCTTTTAAAAATAAAATTTAAAAAATCAATCTTGCAATACACAACAATATGGATGAACATGGAACCCTATGCAAACTGACAATACAGAAAAACAAAGACTACAATATTTTACTTATATGAAGTATTCAAAGTGCTCATAGAGGAGGGGGTAAGACAGTGATTGACAGAGGCTGAAGGAATGGAAAATGAAGATGTTTCAATGACCGTGAAATTTTAGTAGAAATCTATAGAGATCTGCGATACAACATAGGGCTTATAGTTAATGATATTGTATCATGTACTGAAATATTTTATGGTATTATTATGTTGTGTTTTCTCTAAAATAAGCAAAAGAAAAAAGCAAATAACTTCAAAAATAAAAATAAAGAACATAAAAGGATAAAAGATGTAGGAAGAAATTTTTTGTTGTGAAAGGTAAGTTCTTAACTGTGATTGCCATGATGTTTTCATTGGTGTGTGCACATGTCCAAGATTTTAAAGCTGAATAAAGGAAAATGTGCAGACTGTGCTGAAACAACAAGCACTTTTATAAATTTTTAAATAAGAGCGAATATATCTTTTCCTTTTTTAGAAAACAAGAATCTAATTTTCCTAATATATCAGCGACCTGATGAATTATTATTCCCTGAAACCTATTTCTAAATTCAAGGGATGTAAAAGTTGTGACTATGAGAGTATTGGCTTTGTAATCCTCCTTGTCTGTAACCATTTTTCTAAATTCTCAACTTCTTTTTCTCTGATTCCTTGAGGTCGAATGGCTGTGCATTTATTGCACAGAGTGCTCAAGAAATTAAGCTGCTAAATGCTTTAACCTCTCCCTCCTCTTATTAGAGGATATTCAGTTAATTGTCTGCCAGGAATGATTTCCAAGTGGCTGTTAGAAAATATGAAGCATGCTTTTTGAGATGAAAGTGTTTCATTTAACGTCTGTTATTTTCCAGGCACCAGACTAGGCAACTCAATTTATATTAGAACTCCTAGTTTAATTAAATGACTTAAGTTAATCTTTTTGAAGTATTTGCATTTGAGTAGGTTATTTAATGTGTGTAATTTTCCAAGTTAGAATATCAAGATAATTTCATAAATTAGATGCATGATAATCAGTCAGTTAATTCATTTTCACCAGAAAGTCAGGGAATGTGGTCAGATGTTAGCGGAAAACCTGGAAAATAAAATTGTTGTATGATGGATCAGAATTTCACATGCATATTAATATTTGAGAATCACCTATGTAGTTAAAGAAGTTTATTGTTCAACATTGACATTATCTTCTATGTACATCAGGGTGATTCCTTACGCCATAAGCAATCACTGAATTTCTATATTTGAACTACACATAATTTAGACAAACATAAAATAAGACTAAAATATAAATATATTTCCTTTACTGGCCTTGTAGGTCTTACTTTACTGCTATAATCCTTGGCCCAGAGTTCTGTTGTCTTCATGCAGACATTTGCCTTTCTCTTTATACAATATGCTACTGTCTTCTTAGATTTTTTTCTTTGGTAAACAGAGAACTGGAGTAGTGATCTTGTTTCACTAAAGCTCAGAGCAGACTTGATCTAGGAGTGATGATTCTCCATTTGTGGAGACTTGCTAAAATCCATATCACCTTGAGCACACATATATTAAGCAGATCAAGCAGGAATTTGAAGCAAAGTCATGGACACAACTTTCTGAGATTATGCTGAAAATGCATTACAATAGCACAGGTTAATAGGATGACAATAAACAGAATGTCTACCCAATTTTAAGACTAGTATACCAATTTTAAGAACATAATGCAAAAGCAAAAAGTCAGAACAAAGGCAAAGGATCTATTTCCATACAGCTGTGGTACAAGATGATCTACAGGGTGAGGGGAATTTGTTCTCTCAAGTAGCTGCTCAGTATCCGTGGTTTTATTTTATTTCAAACAGTTGTACTCTTGGGTTTACACCTCTAGGTTAAAAAATACTATTTTTCATTCAGAATGAAAGTTTCAAATTTAATTTCCAATAATCACTGATTTTTCCTTTATTTGTGAATGTCTTAAAATTCACATGAAAAATTGGAGTAGTATCATCTTAATTCCTTTGCTGTTACTGTATCTGCTTCAGTCTTCCTTCTGAGGTGCCAAATTTTTCTGTTTTTAGCTTTTCATTGAAATTATGTATTTAGCTGAAAAATATTTCATTCTTTAAAAATTATATTTCAATAGTAAATGCAATCACTTTGATTTTAATAGTCAACATTTTGGATAGTCTTTTGTGCAGATTTTCTATTCCAGATTTTTTTTCAATAGATGAGAGGTAAATGGTGAAAGGTATATAAGATAATTTTGAAAATAACTATCTTTCAAAATTTATAAAGATGCAAAAATACCCTGTAAGGAAGGGTGTGGAGGGCTAGTTTAATGTTTATGATATATAGCTACTTTTGTTGCTTTATATTTTTGTTATTTTCATTCTTGAGTTTGTAAAATTAGTTTTGATACCTTTACTTTAGAAAAATAGATAAGTATTATTTGCAAAAAATTGCATTATCTACAATTTATAAATTTTTTAGTATTTCTGGCTTTCTTTTTTTCTCTAGAGCAATAAGGAAAATATTGGCTCAGAAATAAAGAACTTCTTATAAATATATTAGTATGAGGGGAAATATGGAGTTTGGTTTGGTAGAACAAAAGGTTTACAAAAGTGAGATCACTAAGAAATATTAAATGTCATTGAGAAGTTTAATGTTATAATTGTGTAACAGTAAAAGTCATAAATTAGAAGCTTTAGTTAATTAGATGTATAAATTTTCTTTGCTCAAAACTTCCTCTTCTTTGAAAGAAATGTAACATTTTTGATAGAGTCACTGAAAGCCTGTTTAACTTGCTTGTTCCTCAAAGTGTAAATGAAGGGATTTAGTAAGGGTGCAACAGAGGTGGTGAGAACTGAAACTCCTTTATTTATGGACACCTCTTCCTTTGCTGATGGCTTGATGTAGATGAAGATGCAACTGCCATAGGCTATGGAAACCACAATCATGTGGGAGGAACAGGTAGACAAGGCCTTTTTCCTTTGATGCACAGAAGGGAATCTCACTATTGTACTGATGATGTAAATATAGGACAGAATCACACAGAATAATGTAATAATTAGTGCAAATACTGCTACAAGAATGATCATCTGTTCAATTATCCATGTGTCTGAACATGAGATCTTTAAGAGAGGACTTGCATCACAGCTGAAATGATCAATGGCATTGGAGTCACAGAATTCAAGCTGGAGGCCCAGGCTAAGAGGTGGGACTATAATCATCAAGCCAAATACCCAACAAGAGAAAACTAATAATGTGCATATTCTGTTGTTCATGATGGTCATATAGTGGAGAGGTTTACAGATGGCCACATAGCGATCATAGGACATGGCTGCCAAGAGAAAAAATTCAGTTGCTCCAAAGAGAATAACAAAAAATATTTGACATGCGCAAGCATTGTATGTGATGGTTTTATCTCCAGTTGATAAACTGTACAAAAATCTAGGAATACAGACAGAGGTAAATGAAACTTCTAACATGGAAAAATTTCTGAGGAAAAAGTACATAGGAATTTTAAGGTGGGGATCTACCATTGTGAGAATGATAATAGTCAGATTTCCAGTTACACTCAACACGTAGGTGAGAAACAGAAAAATAAAAAGCAGAACTTGTAGTTGTGGGTCATTGGTCAATCCCAGCAAGATGAATGTTGTTACTGCTGTGTGATTTCTCATTGCTGACATTTGATGTTTAAAAAACTCCTCTTGTAAAATTCAAATTCTTATGAAAAAATAGATATTCAAACTCTAAAGAAAAAAAAATTGTCCAAAAAAAGTCAAAGTCAGTTTACATTTGTTTTTCCCTTTTTCATCAGTATCAATATATCCATTATTTCAATGACCTTCCTAATTTTATGAGAAGTGGACAATTCCTCAAGACTTCACTTTAGCAAAAACAACTAGAGTAAAAGCCAAGACTGTTTCTGAACCTTGTATTGTACGCAGGGTACTCACTCTAGGGGTAGTATAGCACTCACACACTTACTCGTAGCTAGAAATATGCCAGACAAATCAGAGGACAGATTTACTAATCATACATCTTTAATCCTAGCATCATGCACTCTAGATTCAGCCTTCTCTGCAAAGCCTGCCCTCGCATGACTGCATGAATCTTTTGAGGGAGGTCTAGACACAACTCATCATAAATCCATATTCTCTATGGGTGACTTTACTTAGTTCAATTATTTTTAACTTATAAAATGTGCCTCAAAGAGGATATTAGTATGGATATTAAAAGGCTGTTTACAGAAAGTATCTTATTCAGTTTTTCCATTTTAGCACATGCTCTTTGCTTCCTTTTCTTCATGAGTACCTGGAGTTCCACTAGCATTAAGCACTTACAATTCTTCATATTTCTACCTTCTTTTTACTCTTCACAAGCTAATAATTTGCCTAATGCCTATTAAGCCTTCAAGATTCCACTTATGATTCAATTACTCAAGAAAATCTTCTTTTATCCACCAGAAAATGTGAAATAAATTTATTGTCTTCTCTCAAAAGTCTACTACTTACCTTAATTTAGAACATATCACATTGTATTAAGCCATGCAATTCAATTGTATTTCTTCTGTGTGTTTTTATAAACTTTCCTTTGGAGAGACATTATTTTATATGTATTAGCATTCCTGTCACTGGCAATAGTACATGATACCCACAGTATTGAGCAGAGAGATTTACCTGTCTTATGGTTTCAAAGTGGTTAGTATATGATTAGCTGGCCCCTAAGCAAAAATATCCCAGAGAAAGAACTTGGCAGAGAAATGTTGCTCACCTCATAGCATCCACAGCTGATTTTGCCAGAAAGCACACCCATGATACACAGTGTAACACTGAATTGTAGTGAGTACCTTCTAAGAGCGCATTCAGCTTTGAAAATTAGTGGATCTATCCAGTGATGTTTTGTGATCCAGTCTTCTCTCCAAAAATGTCTTAATAAAGTTGAAAACCAAAATTAATTTGCACAACACACCATTTAATTCATATATGTATATATATATATATGGCATATATAAGTTGTCAGTAAATTTAGATAAAAAGCAAAACAGAGTTGTCTATCCACAGAACATTATAATATTTAATGTTTACTCTGGTTATTTAGTTCAAAGTTTTTCAATAAATGTCTCTTTTCTGGTGACTTCACTGTCTCCAGGAAGTGAAATCATGATTACAAAACTTTTATAGTGAAAATTTTAAATGTTTCAAATTAGAAAAAATTCTTTTTGATTATTCAAGTTTCTAATAAGTAAGAGTATAATGTGGGCCTGATAGTTATATTAAATAAAGAAATTAACACTAATAATTTTCTGAGTAGCTCCAATCCACAGAATAGGAGAAAATATTTGCAGAACACATATCTGAAAAAGTATGGACATTGAAAATACTTAAGGAAATCCTACAATTAATGAAGCAGAACAAAACCACCAAATAATCCAATTTAAAAGGTCAAAACACTTGAATAGACATTTTCCTCAAGAAACCGTATAAATGAAATGACCAACATGGCATACAAAGGTGCTTAACATCACTAATCATCAGGAAAATATGAATGAAAGCCACAATGAGATATCAATTTAAACCTATTAGGACTGTTGTTGGGAATGTAAACTGGTGTAGTCAGTATAGGACTAATATATCTAACAGTCTACTTCTGGATGTACTGTATATTCAAAGAACAGAAATAAGTGCATCAAGAAATACCTGCATTCCCATGTTCATTACAATATAATTAACAATAGGCAAAGATACAGAAATGACCAAAACGTCCATTAACAGATAAACGTATAGATTATCACTGGAATATGTGATAGTCTTGTACTATACAACAACATGGATAAAACTGGAATTTAGTAAGCCAAGAGAAATGAGTCATTACAGATGAATAAAGATTGAATGGCTCTACTTATTTCATATAAAATATAGAATAGTCATGTTCAGAGGTACAGAGTTAGAGCAGTGATTACCAAGGCTGAAGTGATGGCAAAACTCAGATTTCTTCAGTGGCTGTGAGTTTTCAGTATGGGAGACAAGTTAGTCTGGAGATCATGCTGTACAACATGGTGCTTACAGTTAAAAATGCTGCACTGTGAACTCAAGAAATTGAAGGTGTATCATGCTAAATATTTTCTCAAAAATAAGCAAACCAAGTAAAAAGAAAATCAGAGAAAAACTTAAAACTAAGAAGAAGTATAAATAAATTTTTAGAGGTGATCTATATGATTTTTTGGTTGTCATGATAGTTGCATGGATGTTTTCATACTTCCAATATAAAGACAAGAATCTTATTATTCTCTTAAATTATCTAGGGTTTTTCCTCTTAGAATGCTTCAAAAGATGCAGGCTAGATAAAGTTGTGACAATGGAAAGTTGGCTTTATAATCTGCATTCTCCGTAATCATTTTTCTAAGTTCCAAACCTGCTTTTCTCTGACTATCTGAGGTCAACTGGTGGTGCCCATATGTTGCACAACGTCCTCTCCTCTATTCTCTTAGTCCTGCTCTTATCAAGAAATGAAACACTCTGGATTCTTCAATTTCCCCTCTCTCCTATTGGACACCATTCAATTAATTATATATTAGAAATTGTTTCCACCTTGCTGCTGGAAAATATAAAACAAACTATTTGAGATAGAACTATTCCACCAAAGTCCATTGTTTGCCAGGCCCAAGATAAGTTCTATACCATACAGTTCATTTGCTTTAAACTAAAGCCATCACTATAATTTTTTGTAATTCTCTAACTTGATTTTCCAGAAACACTTTAATTGACTAAGTTATTTAACATATGTGATTTTCTGAGATAGAAATATTGAAGGTGCTTTTTACAAATACAGATTTCTGGGAATCAGACAGGAAATATATTTTCACCTGGAAATGGAGTTATAAGGTCATAGTCTAGTGGAAAAATTAGGAATTAAAATTGTTGTCCTATGATATTCCAGAGTTTCATATGCACAATAATATTTAAAATCACCAATGCAATTAAAGAAGTTTGTCATGCAACAGTGAAATTATCTTCTATAAATATAAAACCTGTCAGTGCTGCTCTTTATGCCACAACCTATCAGCCGATTTCTATAACTGCATTATAATTTAGACACTGAAGGATAACTAAGGTATTGATTTTCTTCCTCTATTGGTACTATTATATGTGCTGCCAGAGCAAGCACCTTTTCCTGGTAGTGAGTCTTATTCTTTTTTCTTCCCTGAGATTTATGTGTATTCTTCTGCAAGAGGAAAGTCTATACTTCTAGTCAAAGAATAATAACTACTCCCAGTTTTCAGCCAGTATTAACTACTTTTTCATGGATGCAGTGGACATGTGTGTTGTCTGAAATAATGTCTAAAGTACTTGGTATCTCCCCATTATTGACTGAATTGGTTTTTCTGTAGGAGATAACAATTAGCTTATTATAGGAATGATTGTTTACTCAGTTTGCTTATAAAATTCCTGCATATATTAGTCTTCTAAAAAAAAATGAATTCTTCCTCTCTTTTTAAACACACATGGACCAAATACTATCTTGTTTAAAATCTCAGTATTGACAGGTTTTGTCCAATATACTATAAACAACAGCAAGGAGTCCTCAGAACAGTAAGTAATTTGTCTTATTTTGATATCTATGAAAAGTTTCACTGAACTGACAGATAGAAGAGATTGAATTGTTTCTGCTTAAATATTTCATCATAAAAGAATATTTACAAATTAGAAAATATTGCCATTGTAAGTAATGCAGTACTCTTTTTGACATATATTCCAGGTTTACTTCTTCATCTATATTAAGTTGTGCTGGAGGGGTAACTACAAATTACTGCATGTGTGTATTACATGTGGAAGCATACAGAAATTCTAGGTATGATTCCAGTATTGTCAAAGAGCTGCTGAATAGTTTATTTATTTAGCTCTAATACTTTATTCATTTTACTGTAGGTCAACTACATTTTTCTATATTAAAATATTGAAAAGAAACTTAAAAATGTGAAAGAATTCCCAAGCAAATATTTCTCAAAAAACAAAGTAATTTTCATATTTTCACTACAGTACTTACAATTTTCCTAATTCTTCATGATTTTGTCTGGAAGCTCCTTAGTGAGTTAAACTGTGTTGTGTTAAAGACAGTATTACTTATTCTGGTCTAGCATGATGAGCTAAGCTTACTCTGCACATAAGTTCTGAGTTCTCCTTGTTTCCCATATTTGCATCTTGTGTCTGTATCTGTAGAGATTCTGTCTTATTTCAAACCTTGGAAATATTTTCTTTTATCCCCTTGTTTATCTTGATAAACAAATAACATGCTGGAAGGAAAGCAAAACAAATTTTTCTGAATCCAGAAAAACATATGATTTAATCTTTCTAAGCAGTGGATTAACACTGGCATATCAAAGCCCTGACATTCATGTTTCTTGCTCTAATTCCTGGAAACACAGTGGGATTTTCTGAATAGCAAAGCATCCTCAGTGACCAGGTTCAAGCATCACTAATGAAGCTTCTATATCATTAACCTTGACAAAACAGCAAAATAGGCATCAGGAGACACAGTTTGCTTAAGGATACCAGAAGTCCTACACCCAAAGCTAATGGGATAAAAAATATTGCACAAGTCCAATTCTATTCCCTAGTGTGCTATTTAACAATAAATTGTCAGTTTTTAGAGAAATATTTTGTGTAAATCATCCATGATATAATGTTTGATAAAAATACTTGTTAGGCTTGAAAATTAACAAAAATTGCTATGTATAGTAGATTATAAAATAAATTCATATTTTGTTAACCATAGAGTTTATCTGTACTTGAAAAACAGAACATGAAGAAGCAAAATAATTTATTCTGTCTACACACAATGGTTATAAGTGCATTATATTACATAGATTTCAAAACTCTTTATATGATTAAAAACCACTCTTTTAAAAGATTTTTACTTTGAAATGCTTGGCTTTGAGATTTTTTTAAACAGGTCTATATGAAAGGATCATTTCAAAATTACTAAGTATTTTAAAACCACATAAAATTAGGATTTGACAGGTTAGTAAGAAGTTGTGTTTTAGATTAAAAAAAATAGCAAATGAAAATTACAGATTTCATGTAAGTTTTATCAGTAATATTCATTTTTCTTGTTTGTACATTATATTTTATTAAGCACATTATAATATATTTGCATAGTTTGATTAGTTTTAGCTAAATATACATAAAACACATGAATATATGATATTTACATATAAATATATATAGCATACATTTATATTAAATTATGCTAAGTGATAATTATGATGCATGGTACAATAATTAGATACCCATATACCGTGTTTATTATGATCAAATCAATATAGATAAATTTTCAATTTTTTTAAAGTTTTATAAACAAAGCTCTTATTGCATGGGAAATACTACAAAGAATGAACAATTGGGGTCTCATCTTATTAAAAAGCATTTGCACAGCAAGAAATCACCTACAGAATGAAGGGACAACTCACAGAATGGGAAAAAATTTACCAGGTATTCCTCAGACAAAGGACATTATAATGGACTTGAATCCAAATGATATAAAGCACTCAATGTAATATTTCCAAATGTGTATCAGATTTGTTACACTTAAGAATGTTGTCTGAAAAGTGCATCCATTTACTGAGAAATGTCTCAAATTCATCTTTCTTTATGGTCAAGTAGTACTCCACTGTATATAAAAACTGCATTTTTATATCCATTCATCCATTGACAGACATTTGGTACTTGCAAGACTTAATTATCATAAAATGTGATGATATAAATATGGCTGTGCATATATTGCTGTGATAAGATGCTTTTGATTCTTTAAGGAGGATTCCAAGAAGAAGAATAGATAAGTCAAAAGTTGTTTCTAGTTTTAGATTTTTGAAGAATCTTCACAAATTTCCACAGTGGTTGTACCAACCTACACTGCCACCAATGGTGGAGAAGGGTTCATTTTTCCCCTTGAATCTATCAACGTTTTATATTGGCTGATGTCTTGATAATAGTGATAACTTTCTGAAGTTAGGTGAAATTTAAGTGTTATTTTAATTTGCATCTCTAGAACAACTAGTCATAATAACACTTTTTCATAAATTTATTGGCCTTTTGTACTTCGCTCAAGAAGTGTATATTCATCTTAGATGTCATTTTTTGTATTGCATATTTAAATTTTGGAGATATGATTTTTTGGTAGCTTCTGCTCTATGCGCAAGCAATAGTCCTAAGACTATTTTTGATCTGCAGGTCTCTTGCTTCAGGTTGATTTTGGCATCAGGCTTTATATCCCTGTCTTTATTTCAATTACCTTTGTTTTTACCTGATTTTTCTCTCAGTAACTTCAGTGTGGCTATTGCTCTATTCAGTCATGTTCAGTCTTGATTATCAGTTTCTCGAGGAATTACCATCATGTTCTCTTTAGTGGGTATAGTGGGTATTTTCATTTGCATCAACAGTATATAAGAATTTTTATTCTGCATATCCTCAGCAGCCTTTAGGGAAGCAGCTTTTTGATAATAGTCTTCTAATTTAGGTAAAGTGATGTTCTACTACTCTTTTGACTAGCATATCCCTGATGGTTAATGAGTTTGAATATGTTTTCATAAATTTGTTGGCCATATGGATTTCACCTTTTGAGAAGTGTCTATTTAAATCTGTTGCTTAGCATATTTTTGATATTCTTTTCATGAGAATTAGTTGATATAAATACATAGGGTTATTTCTGAGCACACTATTTTTTGCATTTATTTGTGTCATTGTTTAGTACCATAGGCAGTTTTGATTAGTATAGCTCCATGGTATATTTTACTGTCAGATAGTGTAATACCAACAGTTTGCTCTTTTTGCTAAACATCAACTTGGCTATTTGGTTTTTGTGGTAGTTCCATATAAATTTCAAAATTGTTTTTCCTAGTTCTCTGAGGTTTGGTAGTTTCATAGTGACTACATGGAATATATATATGAGGGTAGTATGGACATTTCCAAATTACATTATTCTAAACCAAGAAAATATCTTTCCATCTTTTGCATCCACTTCAATTTTTCACCACTGTTTTACAATTTTAATTGTAGAGATATTTCATTTCATTGGTGAATTTTTTCTTTTTTGGTGGTGTTCCTGGTGTAAAGGCAATATTGTTTGGCTTTCTATTTCAGAAAATTGGCTATTGGGATATGGCAATGTTATTGACTTTTTGATGTTTTTATCTTACAACTCTCCTGAATTCACTTATTAATTTCTATACTTGGTATAGCTTTTAGGATTGTCTGTATATAATGTTACATTATCTGGAAATAAACAATGTGACTTTTTCTTTCCCAGTTTGAATTTTCTTCAATTCTTTCTCTTGTCTGATTGCTTTTGTTCATTTTTTAAGTACTATGTTGAATAATATTGTCCCCTCTTCCCCAAATTATCTTACCCTTCCCTCAAAAGGAATTAAATTGATATCTTAACAGACTGTACAGGAGGTTGAGGCAGGAGGATCACTGTGAGTTCAAGGCCAGCCTGTCCTACATAGTAAGTTCAAGGTCAGCATTAGCTACATGAGATTCTGTATTAGAATTCCAAATGAAACCAAATACAAACAAACAAAACAACAGCAAAAGCCTCTATATTTGCAGTTCATTCCTTACCACAGTTTGCATTTTAGATGCTCTACTTAATATCTTTATATCTATTTATACCTATTTCTGGACATATTAATTAATGTAGTTTTTTATCCTTGTACTATAGATATAATTTTTGCACGATGTTTGTAGTTTTAGAACATTGTGACTTTGAATATAGTACAGTTATTCACACTATTGAATTTCAGTTTGAAGAAAACCATTTAGCATATCATAATTCTGTTCAGGTTGTGATAAATTCTGTCAACTTCTGTTTGGAAAAATCTTTAACTCATCTTTACTTCTTGAAATTTTAGTAAGAAAAATAGAGAAAGAGAAAGAAATAAAAGATATATAAGAGGTCAAAGTCTCCCTGTTTAGAGATGATATGATCCTTTACTTAAAAGATACTAAAAAAATCAATCAAAAGATTCTTAGAGCAGATAACAAATTCAACAAGTTATCAGGATACAAAATCAATATTAAAAATAACTTTCCTGTAAAGAACTATTTAAGAAAGAATTGGGTACAGTATTTTACAGTACTTTTGGCTAAAAATTTTATCTGTAATGTAAAAATCTTATGCCATTTTCTCCTGGGATTTAAATACTCAGCTGAAAATCTGATGTCAGCTAAAGTGGACAACTTTTTTTTTCCCACTTCTGCTTTCTTAGGAATTTTCTCTTCATCTTTCCTCTTTGGGAATTTGATTAGATACTATGTGTTCAGACACACAGCTGAGTTAATTCTGATGACCTCTGACATTCTGCTATCTGAATATTTGTATCTTTCTCTAGATTTGAAAACTTATTCTATTTATTAAGCTTCTACTTTTTTGGCATTCTCTAGACAATCTTAAAATCCAACAACACAGTTATTTATTCTTACAATGCTGCAAAAAAATTTGTACAGCTTTCTTTTTTAACTCATGTTTTATTAGTCCTATATATTGAATATTTTCATATGTGTGATATTTCATATGTGTGATATTTTCATATGTACATAAAATATATTTTTATAACATTCATTTCTCTGAAACCCCTTTCCTTTCTCCTATTTATGCCTTTCCTAATCAAATAATTTTCTTCCTCCAGATAATGTAACATTATCATTCTCAGATTATACACCTTAAGGGAAAAATGAAAAACTTATCTTTCTTAGTGAGATTATGCCTCTTAACATGGTGAGTTCTAGTTCCACCCATTTTGCTACCAATGATTATTCCATTTATTTTTTGGTAAGCACTTGTGTTGGTTTAATATCCTGACTGCTGTGAACTGTGCCACAATAAACACAGGTATGCAGATTTCCCTATATTTTACTATCTTTGATTCCTTCAGATACATCCCCTGAAAAGGTATAGCTGTATCAAATAGTGTCTCTATTTTTAATTTTTTCTGGAAACTCCCATAGTGTCTTCTATAGTGTCTGTCCCAACACACCTTACCACCATCAGTATTGAAGCCCATATCCTCATCCTTGTTACAATTCATTGTGTTTTTCATGATAGTAATTCTTACTGAAATGAAACAGAATCTCAGGATTGTTTTGGTTTGCATTTTCCTAATGACTAAATGTGTTGAATATTTTTAAATATATTTATTGGTCATATGTTCTTTTTTCCTTTGTGAAGTTGTTTTCAATTCATTTGACCATTTATTGACTGAACTATGCGATGTTTTGGTGATTATGGAATTTGTTATATATTCTGGATCTTAATCCTTTGCCAAAACAGTAGCTGGCAAAGATTTTGTTCCATTCCATATTCTGTCTTTTCTCTGTTAGTTGTTTCCCTTGATGAGCATGAAACTTTTAATTTGATAAAGTGTCCTTGGTTAATTCTTGGTATTCTTTCCTGGGATGTTTTAATTCTATTGAAAAAGTCTCGGTTTCATCTATGGATTCAAGTGTTTCCCTTATGTTTTATTTAGAAATTTCCAAGTTTTATAACATGTACCTAGGTCATAGACTCATTTTGAATTTATATTTTTTCAGGATCAGAGACGGGAAAATAGTTTAAATCTTGTTCATATGGGTATTTAGTTTTATCAATTCCATTTTTAAAAGTTTGTCTTTTTGTCAAGTGTATATTTTTGGCTTCTTTGTCAAAATTCAGAAGGTTGTAGTTGTGTGAGTTTTTCTGTGTCTTTTATTCTATTAAGTTACACATCTATTTTTGTGTCAGTATTCTGTTGTTTTCATTACTTTGGCTTTGCAATATAATTTGAAATTGGGCATTGTGATGCATCCAGCCCTGTTTTTTTCTGAAGAATACTTTATTGTTCACTTTATTATTTTTTTTAAGATCTATCACTTCCATGGGTAGGTTTTTTCCTTAATTTGTTTCTTAGTTTCTTTTTCAAAAAGTCTCATCATTTGTGCATGGGAAAGCTACTTTTTTTTCTTCTATGCTGATTTTATAATGTGGTATTATAGTGAAATTGCTATGTTCTAACAATTTTTGATAAATTATTCATGTTTTTAATGAATGTAATCATTAAGTCCACAAAAATAGATAATTTAATTTCATCTTTTAAAATTTGGATACTCTTTTATCTCTTGCTTCATTGTTTTTACTACAAATCTCAATACTATATTAAATAACAGTGGTAAAAATATACATAATATTTCTTGTTTCCCACCTTAGAGAAAATAGTTTCTGTTTCTGTTCTTTTAATATGGTGACCATGAATTTCATTTACACATTCAAAACAAAATGTTGTTTCACAGATCTCTTGTTTAGTTTTGATTTTATTTATTCTCCCATATTTACTATTTCTTTTCTTCTACTAAGTTTTGGTATGGTATGTTTTTGCTTTTCTAAGTTTGAAGTTGCAGTGTTAGAGCATTTATTTGAACCTTTTCTGGGCTTTTTAATCTATTCATTTACAGTTAAGTCACAGTACGGTTTTTGTTGTGTCCCACACATAATAATGTGTGGTGTAGTGATTTTCATTGATTTCCTTAGCAAACATTTTTTTTTATTGTGTCTGAGTTCCTTTAAGATTCTTGAATCTGGATATATATATCCTTGAAGATTTGAGAATTTTTCCACCAAAATTTCATAAAATAATTTTTCTATTCCCTCTCATGTTTTTTTTTTTTTATTTCTGGAATTCCCACAAGTTGTATATTTGGTCATTTGTGTGTACCATAGTAGGCTTTATCACTCTATTACATTTTTCTTTCATTTATTTTTTATGTTTTATTTTGATGTTTTTCTGTCTGCTTCAGTTAACTTGTTGACCTGGCTTTAAAGCTCCTAAATTCTTACTACTTCTTGTTTTAATCTATTCTCAAAGCTCTTCATAGTGTTTCTCATTTTGTTCATATATCCAGTATTTCTGACTGGATCTTTCTTATTTCTGTTTGGTAATGTATACTGAATATATGTATGTCACTGACATATACTGCATATATTTTTACATTTTCTCCCTCATTTATATCCACATTATCTTGTACTTTAATTAGTATACTTAGAACCATTATTCTAAATCATTGTTAATTATCACAGAGATCTCCTTCAAGTGATCAATTTATTGTTCTCCTTGTAAAAGTGTTTTGTTCATGTGTCTGTATCCTTATGTCCATTTCTGCACACCTGGTGTGACATTTGCTTCCTCTGGTTTTAAGAATTGGAATCCTAGAGCTAAAGAATGCTAATAAGCCTTTCCTGGTCCACAGAAACAAGCTTGAGTGATATCAAGATTTTTGTGCCTGTAGCTGCAGTCCCACTGCTCAGGGGCCTTACCTAGATGCAGCCAGACAAGATGCTTATACAGGTAGTGGTGCTGGTTGTTGCATTCATAGAGTTATGGAACAGAGCAAAGAGTTCTCCCGTGTTCTTATGGACTGAGACAGCTGAAACAAGCAAATTGATAAGAGTGTCTACTGTCTGCTGGCTGAG
>PVLA01012830.1:0-41272 GCA_004027455.1 Hydrochoerus hydrochaeris | reverse complement strand
TTAATTTCCTGGTAGTCTCTTTGAATCTGCTTCATGTATTCTATATTTTCTTTATATTCTTTATCGAATGTTTCTCTCCTTTTTTTGTGTTCCTCCCTTCTTCCATCTGTATCATCCTGAGAGATGCTTCCTGAGAGCATTTCTTTTATTACTCTACTCATATCCTGCTTTACCTGATTTAATATTTCAGTTTTGAGCTTGTCTACAAGGTCCCAAAGATATCTCTTAATGTCTATTGAAGCCATATCTTATGTTGCATGTTTTCTGCCCTTAGTCTCCCTTGTTTTTCCCTCTCCTGGATCAGGACTCTCAGGGTTCTGGGCTGGGGGCCTCTTCTTGCTTCTCTCTCCTGTCATGGCCCTGGCTTTCTCCACACAGGTTACAGTGCAGGTCTCAGCCCCCTTTCCTGTTGGCCACATTTCCTCTGAAGCACGCTGGTGAGGGACCTCTATCCTCTCCTGTCTGTTCTTGTCACTGAGGTGCAAGGAGCTGCTGCCTATGCTTGCTCCTCCCTACCCGGCCAGCAAAACTTCAAGTGCCTTCATCTGGTTAGTGCTTGCTAGGTGCAGGGAATCAATTTGGGATGGCTCATTGGGTCCCAGCCAGGGGCGTGGCCCAGTCCAAGCAAATCCCATGAATCTGCTCTGGGGAAGGAGGAACCAACTGAAGTCACTGTCACTACCAGTTCAGGCTCCTCTTGCCTGATTCCAACATGTCGCCCATTTGGTCGCGTCCTTCCATGGGGGTGGGTCTTATTCCCAGCACTAAACCTGGATTAATGAAGGTCCCTTCACTGGCTCCGGTTTAAGTTGGGCTCACCAACTCCAGACTTCAGCACTGCTATGGTTCCTGTGAGTGGCAGTGGGAACGAGTTTGAGCGGTTCTGCCGGCTGGTGCAGATTCAGGCTGTTGCAAACCTGGTGGGTCGCCATAAACGAAAACGCTGTGTCCCATAATTTTTAGCTGTTTCAGTTGTAGTCCTGATGTATTTGATGAGCTTTTTCACGTTTTAACTTCTTCCTGTGTCAAGAGGATCCATCTTCCTCTGTCTGGGTCTCTCCAGGGTGTTTTATTCTGGCAAATGAGTTGTTTCTCTCAGGAGTCTTTGTATTTTGTTGCTCACTGATTGGCCATCTGGACTTCCCCCTGATTGGTTTCTTGATGGCAGCCATTCTTTCTGGAGTGAGATGGAATCTCAGTGTTGTTTTAATTTGCATTTCTCTAATAGTCAGCAATACTGAACAGTTTTTCATGTATTTCTTGACCATTTATTTCTCTCTTCATTTGAGAAGTACCAATTCATTTCAGACAATTTTTTTTAGATATTAGTCCTTTATTAGGAGTAACTGGCAAATTTCCCCCCACCCCCAGTTTTTAGGTCATCTCTTCATTCTGTGGCTGGTATCCTTTCTAATTTGATGTGATCTCATTTGTTGATTCTTGGATTAGTTTTTGTGCAACTGTGGTTTGGTTCTAAAAGTCATTTCCTATATCTATATTTTCAAAAGATTTATCAATTTTGTCATCCAGGGGATTGCTTTCATTCTAATGTTTATATCCTTGCTCCATTTTAGTTTAGGGCATGCTGAGAGATATGGGTCTCTCAACACCATTAGTTAAAGAGGCCGTCCTGCCTGCTGTGAAGATATTTGGCCCCTTTGTCAAAGATAACTTAGCTGAGTGTGCCTGGAATTGTTTCTGTATCTTCTTTTTGGTTCTATTGATTTCTGAGTTTTTTGTTTGTATTTTTTTTTGCTAGAGCCATGCTGCTTCTATCACTGCAGCTTTGTAGTATAATCTGAAGTCCAAGAAGGGGGTATTCCTTGCCTTTGTTGCCCAGAATTACTTTTGCTATTCTAGGTCTCTTTTAGTTTCATATAAATTTTAGTATCGTTTCCTCTGGTTCTGTAAAGAATATTATTGGTATTTTTAATGGGATGTATTAAACCTACATAACAGTTTTTTAATGGCTGTTTTGACTACATTGGTTCTGCCTATCTAGGAACAGGGGATATCTTTCCATTTTCTGATATCCTCTTCAATCTCACTTTACAGAGTGCTAGAATTTTCAGTGTAGAGTTCTTTCACTTCTTTGGCCAGGTTAATTCCTAAATATTTCACTTTTCTTGATGCTATTGTGAAGGGTACTATTTTCCTCATTTCCCTTTTGGTGAGTTTGTTATTGGAACACTATTAATTTTTGAGTTTTGACTTTGTAACCTGCTATATTATTGAATTTGGGTATCAGTTCTAGGAGTCTTTCAGTAGAACTTTTGGGATCCTTCACATAGAGGATTGTGTCATCAGTAAATATTGTTAATTTAACTTTTTATTTCCCTATCTGTATCCCTTTTATTTCTTTCTCTTGTCTTATTGCTGTACCTAATGTTTTGAGGACTATATTGAAGAGAACTCAACAATAAAGTGTTTTATGCTGACCATTTGGTAGCATTTCCTTATTGTCAGGAAACAAAATAGTAACTTTCAGCTTTGTGTAGTGGGCAGTGTTAGTTTTACTTCAGTGTCCCTTGTGGTTGTAGGTATTTAAGAAATCCCCCTGGTCCATGCAATTCTGATGCCTGTAAAACCTTGAGAACCCTGTGATAGAATGGTGAATCTTGGGTCAGTAATTTTCTTTGATGAGGAAGAGGCTGGAGGGTATCAGAGACACTAGAGTTTCTTTGTTCCTTCTTTTCTAGGTTAATAGTCTTTCTTTCCTCTCCTAAGCTCTTCCTAAAACCATTATCGCACACTGAGCAGTTGCTTTGGAATATGACACATTCTTGAAGATGGTACTGTGAATCACTGAACTAGATGAAAGACATTTTTAAAGAGATAGATCGTCATCATGATGATGCTTTTCTTGTGACATTTTTAAGATATTTTAAGTAAAGATTTGTAAATTTTGGTTGTTTTCATCCACTACAGTGATAGTCCATACTTGGTCTTATGAGTCAAACGGAATAGAAGACATGTGTTTTAAACTAGGATTAGCCTTTGGTTGCAGACCTTTCCTAAGAAATGTGAAAACATTTCTACTCTTTTCTGAAAGAAATTTTAAATTGTATTCTATGGTGTTTTGTATTTTGAGTTTCTCAGAGGTAAGCCTGCCATTCGCTGGCCTTGAGAAAAGTCAGTGCCATGGTTGAAATGATCTTATGGCCTTTGGATCTGAACAAATCCTGGCCCTGGTATGCTACCCATGTGACTTAAGGAAAATTTTTCTACTTCTCTGAGTCAGTTTATTCATCTGGAAAATCAGGCTGGTAATAATGTCTACATTTTTAACTTGTTTTAAGCATTTAATGAGTTGATGCCTGTTAAGTGCCCTAGCCATTGATAAGTGCTCAAAAATATTACATATGACTATTGAAGACTATTTTGTGATAAAATTAAATTATCTATTATTGTGAAGATAACTAGAGTTATAAGAGGGTAATTTTATCTGGAGTCAGATATCAGGTTCAAGTTCATGGTATGTGTCTTACTGTGAGTAATTTAACCACTCTTACGTCTTGATTTTCTTATCTTTGAAATAGAGACTGTCAGACCTGACCTAAGAAACATCTTCCCAATAAACATTGTGCCCTCTACAAACAGCAGGAACCCATGCTGCCTTGGCAAACAGAACTGATGGCCATAAAGAAATTCACAACTGGATCTGCCGTCCCCCTGACCCAGGGAGCCCCAGTTTTATATACTCACCTGTGTGGATCGTCCTTGCAGCTTGGACCTCAAACATATCATCCAGATTCCTTGGAAGTATGACCCCCAACACCAAACCTTCTATAAACTTAGCCTTCCTGCTAGGTATTTGCTGGTATCACTCTGATTTCAACCTGCGGTACTTACATGAAATTAAATCTATTCTTTCCCACACTCCTCAGTCTCTCAGCATTTCCTTATGTGCCATTAATTAACAGAAACAAGGTTATTGACTTTGTTTGACTTTTATAAATAGAGCCAAGAACTTTTGGAAGAGATTGATATGTTCAATACAAATGTCTATTTTTTAAAATTGTTATTTGCTTTTCTTCAACTAAATTTTAAATAGCAACTTCCTTTCCTATGGAAAGCTAAGGGAGTCTGATTTAGAGGAATGTGTTTATGCTGTGGAATGGTCCATATGCCACTGTGCTATTAGAATATGACTCATTATTTCTAAACTTAGTATTTCTTTATTTGTACACTCTTTGCTTTGCCTAGAAATTCCTATATTCAGATCCAGCCCTAAATGTTGTATAATGAAAGCAACTACAATCAAGTGCATTTTTTTAAGCCACCACAAATCACATGAGATTATCAAGCATTAATGGGAAAAGGATAAATATTTCAGTGAGCAACTGTGGCACTTTATACTTCTAAGGGGTTCTTCTAGCTACTAAAGTTTTTGAGTTTCATTATATTTTTTATAATTTTTATTTTAAAGAGAAAAAATAAAAAAAAATTCAAAATAAGATAATAGGGTAACAATGGTTAATAAATTGCATATTGTTATCTTTAAATTAGTTACTCAGAGTATAAGATATAGGCATTTAATTGTCCAAACAATATTAGCACAAACCTTTCTTTTCAATGAACTAAGAGATATTAGTAATATTACTATTAATCTTAACTATTTTATACACACATGCACACACAATGGAATACTACTTAGTACTACTGTTTTTTTGCTTTTCCCTTCAACATCTCATACTACAGAGACAATACAATGTTTGCACATGTGCATATGGTTTATTTCACTTACGAGTATTGTCTCAAATTACATGCATTTACCTATAAAATTCTCAACTTTATCCTTCCTATGACTCAGTATTATTCCATTGTATAAAAAGACCACATCTTTTTAATTCATTCCTCAGTTGATGGGTATTCAGGTTCTTTCCAACATCTGGCTATTACAAATTGTGCTGCTGTAAATATGAGTGCACATATCACTGTAGTATGATATTTTCAGTTCTTCTGAGAAGATACCCAGAAGGGGAATAGCTGGGTTGAATGGGGCCTCTAGTCCTAGTTTTTTGAGGAATCTAATTTCTTCTTGAACTTCATCTGTGACCCACTGGTTGTTCAAGAGGGTGCTATTTAATTTCCATATGTTTATTAAATTCTTGTGGTTTTATTTCCCATTGATTTCCAACTTTATTGCACTGATAATATGCATGGGATAATTTAAATTATTTGCTTAAAGTATGCTCTATGAGCTAGTATGTGGTCTATTTTGGAGAATATTTTATGTGCAGCTGTGAAGAATGTGCATTCTGATGTGGGGTGGAACACTCTGTAGACTTCTACTAAGTCTATTTGTTCAAAAGTTTGGTTCAGTTATAATGTTTCATTGTTCACTTTTTGTCTAGTTGATCTGTTTTTTTTGTGACAGTGGGATATTGAGATCCCCCAATACAATTGGATTGGTGCTTATTTGATTTTTCATGCTCATTAATATTTGTTTTACATAGTTGGATGCACTGGTATTTGTTGCATATATATTTATGATTACTGTCTCTTGAATTGTTCCCTTTACAAAGATATAGTGACCTTCTTTATTTCTCTTAATCAATGTTGGCTTGAAATTCATTTCTCTACAAATAGAAGAGCTACCCCTGATTTTTCTGGGTTTCTGCAACATGGAATACTGTTTTCCATGCTTTGACTTTTGGTCTATGAATTTCTTCTTGAATTAAGTGTGTTTCTTGTATGCAGCGTATTATTACATCTTGCTTCTTGATCCATTCTGCCAGTCTGTATGTATCTTTTGACTGGTGAATAGAGACCATAAACATTGATGGCTGTAACTGATATATATTGACTCATCCTTGTCATGTTATTTTCCTGTTGTCACCACCCCTCTCTTTTTTTCCCTTCTGTCTAGTTGTTTTCCTTGTTGGTAGATTCCTTCTGTTGGGGTTCATGGAGATGTAGTCCTTATTATCTCTTTCTATAATGTCCTTCGGAACATTTTGGAGTGCTGGATTGGTGGTCATAAATTTCCTTAGATGTTCTTTCTCATGGAAGTATCTTATTTCTCCATCAGTTTTTAAAGATAGTTTTGTGGAGTACAACAATCTAGATTGAAAGTTGTTTTCCTTTTGAACTTGAAATACTTCACTCCAAGCTCTCCTTGGCTTGTGGGTCTGTGCTGAGAAGTCAACTGTCATTCTGGTAGGCTTTCCTGTATAGGTGATTGATTTCTATTCCCTAACAATTATTATGATTCTATTCTCATGTTGAATTTCTGGAATCTTGACTATGATATAACTGGTCATAGATTGTTTTTCAAGCATGGCTAATTGGATTTCTATATGCCTCATTTATCTGTATGTCAAATTCTTTTTCTCTACCAGGGAACTTTTCCATCATGATGTCTTTGAACAGTTTTTTAAATATATATAACATTATATATCATTGGTACCATCTCCTGCTTTTTCATTGACTCAAATCAATCTCAAGCTATTCTTTGCCTCATCTAGCAGCTCCTGGACTGATTTATCATAGTTTCCTGCTAATTTTAAGAAGTTTTCTTTTCATGATCACTAACTGCAAGCTTCTCCTCTGTATCTGAGAACCTGTCCTCACACTGGCTTAAACTGCTACAAATATTTTCAATGGAATTTTTATACTCCTGGATATCTGCTTGAATATATCTTATAAATTCTATTACTTTCTTATGTTCAGCATTCACAGCTTCCATAATTTTCTTTAAATTTTTAAAAATTTTATTTTAAAGGGAATACAATTGATGTAGTCAGGGTTGTAAAGAGAACAATTCGAATCAGGACATGGAGTTTATAATATTATTTTTATGATGGTCACCCAGGGTTACACAAGAAAATGCAGGAAATCTATCTACAACACTAAAGACAGAATATTTAGCCAAGGGCCTAAATTCCTCAGCAATGTCCCACATGAGTCCAAATGAAGACCCAGTGCTCACAACAATGCCTCCCACGAGTCCAGCTGGAGGTCTAGAGCCCACAAGAAGGATTCATGCCAGTCTCTTTTACAGATCCGTGCTGGGAAGGCCCAAAGGTCAGTGGTGGAATCCAGAAAGTCTGTGCCATCAGGGTGAAGGAGCTGTGCTGATAGGTTGAGGGTTCTATGCTCGAGCCGAGAAGTCACACTCACAACTCCTGGGCTGTCCTGAAAAGCACCACAGCCATCCTCAGCAACATGGAGGCCCCGAGCTCCTCTGACGATAAGCAGTCAAGTACATGCCAGGAAGCCAGTGTGACAAGTTCATCCTGGAGACCAAGTGACACACGTCTTCCCTTCTGGAGCCAGGAAGCAATGCTCAATGTGAAGACTAGAGCTTCTCCAGGAAAACCAGCAGCTCAGATAGCAACACATAGGAGAACTCACAATGCCCCAACCCATTAGCCTTAGTGCACTAATGTGAATAGCTTCTCCTTCTCCACGTCTCCATTTATGCTGGCAAATTTCCTCAGGTGAAACATCTACGCCCAGCACCATGCTGATATAATCCAGCTGGCATTAAGTTGACCACCAGTTTTCAAACCATAACAACAACAGAACAATAAAACAAAGCAAAGCGAAACAAAACAGTGTTAAGACAGTAGGAAATCCACTATAGTTACTATATTGCATATTGTTAACCTCTAAATATTTGCTCAGACTACTGGCTTTGCGTTCACAAAGTTGATCAAATGATATAAGCATTAGGTTGTTTACTTCAGTTATCATCACAGGCTGTGTTCTTCCAAATCAGCTGATTGCTTATGGATGGGATGGAGGGCTCTTATTTCCCAGCCTGTTTGCAGGCTGATTACTGGGGAGGTTGGACTCCTTCCTGGGTCTCCCTGCTGGCTTGGCCACTGTGGACGCATGAGGGGCTGTGTAGCTTTCTTCCTGGTTCTTCCTCGCCAGCAGGGCCACCACTGGTGCACAGGATTCTGCACAGCTTCCTTCTCCCCAGCTGGTGTGGCTGTTGCGGGTGCACAGGCAGGTGTGTAACTTCCTTCCTAGTTCTCCCCCCATACTTTTCTTAAGCTTGTCTATTACTTTTTGTCTATATCTGCTCTGGAGTCACTAAGTGTGGTCTTCACTGTGGACACCATCCCTGTAGTTATCTGAGAAGTTATTTTTGACTTGATTTTTTCCAGAGTCTCATTCAATGACTTTGTTGTTACCACTTCAGAAAGGCCATGTGGGAAGCTTTTGGATTATCCCACCTTGTTGCCCCTTTGGGTTTGCCTTTGGTGAACTGGATGTCTGGGATTACATCTTGTTTATCTTCTCAGTTTCTTTTCTTTTTAATGTTTAATTCCTGGGGTGATCCTTACCAATTGCCTATGGTGGGTTGCTTTATTGCTAGTATTTAGAACACTTAGGAAATGACTACTGATCCAAGGTATCTTCCAGGTGTAACTGGTTTTTTGATTTTGAGTGTTTCAAGATCCCATGTCTTCAATTCACTGGAAATGAGAATTGACTGGCTGTTTGACCCAGCCCCTATTTATTTGCCACTGTGACAAAGCATTTTCTATGACCCTTTATCAATCTCAGTCTTGGAATATCAGGAAAAAGAGCTGTTTAAAAGATTTATGTCACGTTTGGCTAGAGTGACATAACAGTAGCAATAACAGTAGCAACAATCACAGCCTAGAAAATGTTTGTCATTAATTTGCCACATTTAACTGCATGAATTAAATTTGTAGTTTTATAACAGAATCTAAAACAGACCAGAAAATTATATGTAGTATATGTGTCCTTTATATGTCAATTTTGTCCTCTGGTTAAATTTTAAAAGGGGTTAGGGAAAAAATAGAGAGGTAGAAGAGGAAGAGATTAGAAGGAAAGCTAAGGACAAGGGAGGATTATGCTAATTTTGGGAAACTGATCCAAAGGACTGAAGGGCAATGAGAAAGAAGAGATAAACTCACAGAGAAACAAAATCAAACAATGAAGGAGAAAAACAAAATCAAAAAACAAAAGAAGATGGAGAGAGAGAGAGAGAGAGAGAGAGAGAGAAAGTCCTTTTCCACATTTGTCTCTGCTGTCACTGGTAGAAACACGTGGAGGCAGCATCCTGGTGCCCATCTACCCTAATAAGCCAGCAGGAACTTTTTGGCAGAGTAGTGAATAGTCTTCATGAGCCTGCATATTCTGGCCAAGACAGACTCATTCAACCTACAGCCATCAGTGCAACTTTTATGTGCCCGAGCCCAGCTGGGAGCTGCTAGAGGGAGCCAGCAGCCACTCTGAGTTCTGAGCCCAGCCAGTCCTTCTCCACGGTGTCTCCCGACCAGTTGCTCTCTTGTGTAGGACAACTGAGCCCTGAGCACTCACTGCCAGGAAGTGCAGTTGTTCATGCCTGCTGCTTCCCTCCACTGCTGCATCTTTCTGGGGTTCTGGGGTTGCTAACAATCACCTTGTGTCTGAAGGTTTGAACAGCTCCTTTTGCACAGTGAGTTCCATCTCTGGGAAAAGGCGCTGCCTTCTGCCTCCTTCTTCATTGAAGTTCTTTTTCTTCACTCTTTCTGTGGGCTTCAGTGCATATGCCAGATCCTTCCTGAGTCCAGGGGACCCCCGCCTCTCCCTCTTGTCTTCCGTATGCTGCTATGTTCCAGCATCTGGATGGCAGCACTCAGAGACATTTTCTCTCTGTTGCTTACCACTCCTCCATCTTGGGTCTTCTCTCTCTATCTCTCTCTGTCTGGTGGTACTGGGGATTGAACCCAGGGCCTTGTGCATGCAAGGCAAGAACTCTATCACCAAACCACATGTCCAGTCCCCTCATTATCTTTTTAAATTGAGATACGATTTATATTTGCTGAAATATATAGAGCTTTCCATCAGTTTTGACAAATGCATACACTTCTGTCAAGATATAAACTATTTTCTTTGATCCGGAAAATATCTTTGTATTCCTTTGATATAGGAGAATAAGAACTCTCAACCTTCTAGATGTCAGATATGCCAAGATCATGTTCCCTGAAATTGAATGTATTCCAAAGGATGAAGGAGGTTAAAAGTAGGAAAGATTTATTGAGAGATAGCTGCTGAGATACAAGAGGGGTTCCAGAAGTGGGTTGCACCAAAGCCTTTTGACAGTGGTAATTTGTACAGCAAAATTACAAATGTGGATATGACATGGATTAAATTATAGTCAACCTATAGGATCAGAAGTATAGCTGCTTAGCTAATACTGATCCAATAAGGAAGCAGGGCACATAGCAAGGTCATATAACTAGCGCTATTAACTTTGGTTTGTTTATGACCCCTAAAAAGGGAACAATTTGGGGGAAGAATGGGTGCAGGAGTTCTGGGTGTCTGATGCATATCTGGATTTCATGAACTGAGTAGTACAAGTTACAGCATAATCTTGTTTCCATTTATCCCTTAGGGAAGTACACAGGTCTGGCCCTTGTAACTTTAATCTTGAGCTGTTTCCTTCTTGAGATACACACCAAGCCACAGTTTTGATGTGTTCTCATATTTTGCAATGATTTCCTTAGGGCCTGTCCTATCTTGCTGCCTATTAATTTCTACCTAACTTAACTGCGTGTAAGATCTTTTCAATCAATTCCTTATCCCACATTCCACACAACCATTATCATGATTTCTATAATCATTGTTTTTATTTTATTTTTTAATTTTTTGCTGTAGAACTTTATATAAGTGGAATTTTGAAGTCCTTAACATAATGTTTAAGTTGGTATATATATATATATATATATATATATATATATATATAATTACTGAGATATATATATATATATCTCAGTATATATCTCTTATATAATTTGATCAGTAATTTGATCCTCTGTTTTCCTCGCTTCCCATGATTTGGCTTTGGCCCTGACCAGAAGTTCCAACAGGTCTGAAAGTAGAATTTGATCTTATTCTGATTTATCTTCGATGGGAAAAAGACATAGAACCACAAAATTTTAGAATTCAGCATACTGGGCGGGGGTAGCCTTAGGGTGTGTTTGAGGGAGCTTTACAAAATTATATTGATGTGAACCTTGCTGTAGGAGTTCTGTTGTAAGGGAAACCAAATCCTTCCTTATTTTTTAAGATAATTTTTTGTGTATAAAATCTGGATAGAACAATAAGCCTTTCTGATCCAGCCCGCAGATCAATCCATGGGTCTCACCTGGAGAGGGAATGGGGATGGGGGACATGGGCAAGAGGAGAGACGGAGACAAACTGATGGCTTCCAATCAAGTCTCCTTTATTGATGTAGGGCACAGGGTTTTTATAAATGGGGGGGTGAAACATGGAGCTGGGCAGGGTAAGCACGTTGCGTGTCTGCTGATTGGCTAGAGAGCAGGATCTATCCAAATAAGGATAAGCTAGAGGCAGGAAGCTGTTGCTAGGTAGGGGTACGTGGTAACCATGACTGGGCCCTCGTCATATCTGCTAAATGCAGGAGAGGATCGTGGGTAATGTAGGCTGACACAGAATGCCCTCAGGCAGGAGGGGCTGGACGGCAGCAAAGCCTTGAGCCGCTCCCTACACCTTTCAGTAAAGTCCTCATAAAAGCAAAGCAAAGGAGGGACACAGAGGAATTCTTTTGCTTTAAGAGAGGTGAGAAAATAGGGATGAATATGTCCTTTAAAGAGATTCCTGTGCCTTTTTTTCTCAAGAACAAGGCAAGCATATTCAAAGAGAGAGTGTTGAGGATGCTGGTTAGACTTCATGGTTAAATAAAGCATGTAGGAAAAGCAAAAGGAGTGAGCCTGATTACTTGGCTTACATCTTCCCACCTCCGCCCCGTTACAGGTGTAGTAATGTCCTGGTCTGCTTCTTCATGTATAACCCAGAAATGGCACTTGGTGTCATAAACCTCAGGATTTGATGTGAAATTCGAGGAGTGCATTTTTCCAATATTTTACAATAATGCAAATATTTGTTTAAAATGTATTTGTGTTTATACCATGTCATTTGAAATAAAATTTGCTGTCAAATAAAATCTCGGGAAAATTACATAAATGACTGGATAGTAAAACTGATTATACTGTGATCAGAACAAAAATTAGAAAGAGTTGTAGAACTTAAAGTTGGGTGATTAGTTTTGTGAGTAAATCTTCTAAAGGAAATTTCAAAAAATCCATGAGATCATTGACCTTTTCCAACCCAGACTGAAAATAAATTGCTATCAAGTGATTCAAGGAATATTTGTTCCTTTGTGAATACAGCTTTGCTTTCTTCCTGTCACTTTGCTTCAGTACTTACCAGGGAGGGGACACACTTTTAAACACTTGGTGCTTGTGTCTGGAGATAAAAAACAGTTCTTAAAATCTGGAAACCATTGTGCTTCATAAGTATTTATGCAGGAGACTAGACAATGTGTCTTATTTATGGCTTTCCAAAATTGGCCCCTAAATGCGGTTGCTCTTCTGGTTCAGGACCTAAGGTAACAGCTCTTTTGTGTGTGGGAGGAAGGAAGAAAGAATATGCCCCTGACTGTGGGTTCCCTTTTTTATTGAAGAGCATTTGAGAGGAAAGAGATGACCCATAGGCAGAGATAAAATAAGTTAAATGGATTAAGCATACAAGAGAGAGAACAAAGGAGGTCCTATGTAATTGATGTATATATGGCAATTTCTTGATTTGGACTTCTATTGGAAAAATTTTTGTTTGAGAACTAATTTTATGCATCACTTTTTGTGGGGGCGGGAGTTGAAACAGGTTTGCTACGTAGTTCAGGCAGGTCTTGAACTCACTATGTAGCCCCGACCAGTTCTCAAATTTACAGCAATCCTACCTCAACATTCTAAGTGCTAATATTATAAGTGTATCCCACTGTGTCCAACACTATGTATCACTTTTAAATGTATTGCATAATTTCCATATTTATCTATATATCTTTCTCCACTTACAAGCATGAAAAAAGACATTTAGAATTCATCATCATTCATTTATCAAGATGTAAAAATTACTAAGAGGAAGACTGGTGCTCCCTTTTGCACATGTTAACTTTGATCCTCAAGTGTAGATGTTGGTAATGGAGTCAGTGCTCGGGCCTGAAGCTATAAATATGGTTTTCAGCATAGGAAACTTTAAAACTATGGCTTAGAAGAGAGCTATGGTGTGGTGGGGAATGGGTGTGGAGGAACTGGAAAGAAAAGACCTAGTCATGGGCTTCTAGTTAGAAGTTGAGCCTAGGAGAAATAAAGTGAGTTGGAATTGCAAATCCAGGAACCAGTAGTCATGGTGACTTAGGAAGATGAGTGTAGGCAGCTGGGTCAAAGCGGAGTGAGAGGGCAGGTTGATGAGAAGCCCACCCATCAGGTTTGGTGCAGCTGAAGATCCTGGATGAGAATTGGTTGACAGACGTGATGGGATGGAGAGTTAGAGTGAGCTGGAAAGAGAATGAAAAATGAAGATTAATCAATCTTTTATGGCTTTTCTGTAAAGTAGAGCTAAGAATGGAGCAGAAGCTGAATGTGGACACAAGATTAAGGGAAGAAATCCGTCAGTGTTTTTTTTATTCTGTGACTGGTTTTGAGTTGAATTTGCAACACTCCTGCCTCAGCCTCTTGAGTGCTGGAATTACAGGTATGGAGTTGTCATGGTTGATACATTGTCTCAACTTAAAAAGTTGAGAAGTTTAACAAAGAGACTCAGCAGGGAGCCAGGATCCTTACTTTGTAAATATCCTCATTCTGTGCAAGAGGAGGGTACAAAGATTTTGGAAATGCTACACCCACCCTGGAGGAGGGTGGTGGCCCGTGTACAATACAAAAGAGGAAACTTTTCCTCTGGCTGTTTTTGCTTACTGCTGCCTTGAACTATTGCCCCTGTTCCATGCCACCCTGCCTTGGAGCCAGCTGATTATGGACTGAAACCTCTACAAACAGTGAGCTAAATAAATCTTTCCTTCCTTCATTTTGGGTGTTGAGTATTTTGTCCTAGCAATGGGAAAAAGGTATCTAAGATAGGATTACCACCCATGGCTTGATTTTCTTTCTTTCTCTCTCTTTCTTTCTTTCTTTCTTTCTTTCTTTCTTTCTTTCTTTCTAAAGTGTTACTTTGTGCTCAAGAAAAGGATCTAGACATTGTTAAGAGGGAGAAACCTAAGATTCAGGTGAGTTAGCAGAATCAATGGAATGTTGTCCTTGAAGCAAAGAGGGGAGAGGGGCAGAGCCCCAGTTGGGGAGGCAGGACATTTGTCATTGATGAGAGAAGGCAGGATCTGTGGTATTGACTAAAAACATTTCTCCCACTGATTCGTATTATTAAACTCGCAAGAATAGATGGATTTTGCTTATGCCAGCTAATATGTCAACAAATAAAAGCTTGTTCTTCTGGACAATACATATAGGAAACAGTTAAAAGTGCCTGGAAGAATAAGGTAAAATTTAATGGTCAAAAGCATTTTCACGATTATATCAATGTGGAGGGTTGGACTTCAGTTTTTGTTTTTGAGACAAGGTCTTGCTGGGTAGTTCAGGCTGGGCTTGAACTTGTGTAGTCTCAGCCTCTCCGAGTGCTAGGATTGCAGGTGTGCACCACCACCCCTGGCTAAAGTTGAAGTTTGAACTTCTTGAAATTCTATGGAGGCTATCCAGGATTAATGAAAAAAATAAGCCATAAAATAAATGTAACAAAGTCTTTAATAAAATGGTAAAACATGAACATTTTAAAATCAAGAATTATGTCTTTAATTTTGCTCAAAGAATTTAAGCCTTTGTAGAAATAATAGGAATAATGGTGCTTATAATCAATTTTTGTAACTTCTGTCTACTAAAAGCCTCCAGGGGAGAAATCAGGGCTGGAGACAGAAATATAGTTGCAAGCAGAGAATAGATAACATTTAAAAGCACCGTCCAGAAGACAGCTGTAGTTGGGGGGTGGGGATGGGTGTGCAGCAGCTGGTAAAGAGAAGACAGCATGTTCAAGCATTTGTGCTGAGCTTCAACACGAAACAATTACACTGTGTCAAAGATAGCACTGCCAATGAGGTTCTGCTGGTGTTCATGATTTGCTCAAAGTTGCCCAGCTGGAAAGGTGAGGTTTAAATGAAAGCTCATTCTGGATTTGGAGTTGCTTTCCTTATTCACAGTCCTGCTGTGCAGATGTTTTGATGTATTTAATATGCGGAAAACATTCAACTCAAAAAATTAAGTTGCCAAAATTTCTATAGAGATAGTGCTTCTTTGCACAAGATATAGTATTTTTATTCTAGTCTATTATATAAGCGTGGCAGGAAGAAAGAACAGAAAGAAGGAAGAAAGAGAAAAAGGTAAAAGGACGAAAGAAAGCAGTGATGAGAAAAAAGAAACAGTTAAGACTGAGTTACTTGTCTGATTTATAAGTTTAGCAAAGTCAGTGAGTGACTAGAATATATTTTCACCTATTTATTATGAAAACAAGGGGTACCAGTATATTCTGTGTTTTGATTCTGACTTGATTTTGAAGCAGTATTTTCCCTGTGTGGTTTTAACATTTATTCATAGAATCTTTATATTTTGAAATGTGGTTAAGACACACATTCTCTGGTTCTGTCAACTGACAAGAAGGATTTCTGCTGAGTTCATTCTTCTCTCTCTTTGCCTCAGGGATTGTATCTTTCACTTTCTCCCACTTAAGTCACAAAAGGCCAACTTTCACTGCTGCACATTGGACCCTGTCACCCAGTCCTTCCAGAAGCCCCCTGACTGGACTTCCTCTTCCATGCCTGACACATGGCTGGATGTACACTAGGTTTTCTGGATGCATAGCATCCACTAAACTTCCTGGCCACTTTTGGAAACTTCCAACCTCTGAGTCCCACCTCAGAGGCAGAATGGAGAACCCTTTATACCAGCTCAGCTGCACCTGACAGCTAGATTCAGCTGTGGGCAGCTGGTGGAGGGTAGATCATGTGCAAACCATTGTGCTGACCAGGGTCATGTGCCAAGCTCTTTGTGTGGCAGTAGTTACTAGCTAGGAATTCTGGCATAGAAGTGGCTTTGATGGGGTAGTGGTGGCAGGGCAGATAGATTCTTGATCAGAGGAGTTTTATGGCATAGTCTTGGGTATGTTTTCTTAAATTCAGTCTTGAACCTTCCTCTTCAGTGTTTCTAATGATTCTGTGAGTCATCAATATCATTCTGGAACAACTCTTTCAAAATCCTCACGAGATGTACACTGTTATGGCTTGTCTTTAGCTTAATGTGGTCATAGAGTATGTGAATGTGGAACAAGATTGTGATACTGGGAATTAAGAGTGTGTGGTAACAGATTAACCTACTAATTGCTTTATCCTGGCACTTGGTATGAGTAGAGGGAAGACCCACCTTGAGTGTGGGTGGAACCACTAGAAAGGTTTGTAGCCTGAATGCCATAAAAAGGAAAGGGACCTTGCCGCTTTGCCACTTGCTGTTTTTGCTGCCTCCTTCTTGTCCCACCATGAACTGCTGTTTTGGCTCTGTGATGCCCTTTTGCCTAGCCAGCCTGCCTTGGATCCAGCTGACTGTGGACTGAAACCTCTACAGACTATGAGACCAAAACAAATCTTTCCTTCTTTAACTTGTGGGCATCAGATATTATGTCTTAGTGATGAAAACAATTAACTGAGACATACACTCTCCAATCTCGCTTCTACAATGAAGCCAGAACAACTTCTAAGAACCTAAGCCTGCTCCAATGCTTTCTTACAACCATTAGCCATTTTCTTTCTATTGTTCTTAGAAACCATGTTTTATATGGAGCATTCCATCATTTGAAAGGCACACTTTATTTTATAGATCATCAGATTCAATTCTTGGCCAATCTTGTTTTATCATCTTTGTTTTATATCCCCATCTCATCTCCTTAGCACTATATTATTTTGAAGTAAATTCCAGATAGCATCACATCAGGAAAACCATTAATAATTCAATGCATATTTCTTCTTTTTATTGTTTGTGTTGCTAGAGTTCAAAACTATGGCCTTATACTTGCTAGACAAGCTCCCTCCTACTCAGACACACCCTTAGCCCTCAGTGAGTAGTTCTAAAAAATTAAAGTTATTTTTAAAATGTAACTTTGGCACCATTATTACATGATTAAAATATTGACAATAACTCCTTGGTTAGTATTTAAATTGCCCTTACTATTTCATAAGTGATTTTTATGATCATCTCACTCCAAACCAAGCAAAAGCCACCCAGGGCAGCTGTTGAAGACTTTCTAAAATCTCTGGTTTCTGTGGCCTCTTTTTTCTTCCCTCATACAATTTATTATTTGTTCCATAGAGATTTTATATTCTGGACTTTGTCAGTTGCCTCACTGGGCTTTGGTTTAACACATGTATGTGAGTTAATAGTTCTTAGAAATTGATTATTGACATTTGATCAGATTCAGCAGTGTAGAAGCAGCCCTACACACTATCGCTCTTTTAGAGGTATAAAGCTGTGTCTACAGTCAGCCGGCCACTGTCACGCGCCGTCTGTCTTTGTCTGCAGTAAGAGGCATCAGACTGTGACAAGCTGTAGCCTGTGGAAGACAACCCGACTGTTATATCCAAGTATGGTCAAGCACCAAAAGTCCAACAGATCATCTCAAGAGTGCTGGGAAAATTGCATGCCCACTTTATTTAAATGCTGCAGCGGTTTGAGGTGCTAGAGTGGGAGACATTAGGATTGGTGCACAGCACCAGGGGCCGGGGGGTCCTGGCTGGTGCTTATCATGATGCCCTATTTTCACACTCCTTTTCCTTCTTTTGTGCTCTGGGGGATTGAACCCGGGGTACTCACAGTACTCTATATCCCCAACCTTCTTAAATTTTTTTATTTTGAGACAGGGTCTTGCCAAGTTACTAAGTCGCCTAGACTGGCCTCCAATCTGTGACCTGTGACCTTCCTGCTTCAGTCTTCCAGAGTGCTAGGAGTAGAGAGCCGTGCGTGTCACCACAATTCTTTTCTCATTCTTTTTGGGTAAGGAAATAAATGGCTTCAGGCAAAATGCAAAGGTTATTTGCTGGACCTTTTGTTACCATCAGAGTAGTAAAAAGGGCAAAGATTTTGGTCCATGAAAAGGAGGAAAATAAGCAAAGAGGCCACCCAGAATCGTGGTTGCAGCTCATCCCTAGGTCTGCCTGTTTGAGACGGAAGATCCAGTGGGAGAGCCTGGCTTACCTGGACCGCGTTCCCACAAGGGCCTTCTAAAACCGAGGAAGCGATGCTGCCCGGGACATCTGTCTACATGGGGCAGGGGTGAGCATTGAGTTAGTAGGTGAAATTCTGGAATACGCTTGTGGACCAGGGGCAGGGAAAAGCTATTTTGTTGTTATAGTAATAATTAGCGTATTAATTGTCCATATTAAGGGAATATATCACTCTAGTTCCATAGTGCACACATCGTGTGCTGATCACGCCCCGCGTCCCTACTCCTACCTTTTCCTTTCTTTCTTCTTCCCCTAACCCTTATCTCGGTCCTTTGAACTCTTCAACTGTCTTGTTTATTTTTAAAATTTTTTCCTTAGTTGCCTCATATGAAAGAAAACAATACTGCTCTTTCCGAGTTAGGCTTATTTCACTTAACGTGATATTCTTCAGTCCCCTCTGCTTCCCTACACATGACATAATTTTATTCTTTATGGCTGAATAATTCTGTGCTGTTCATACTCAGCACATTGTCTTTATCCATTTCTCCACTAACTGGTACCTGGTCTAGTTCTGTGTATCTTGGCTGTTGTCAAAGATCCCACCAGAACCCTGAGCATGTAAGTATCTCTTTTGTATGCTGGCTTTACTTCCTTTGGGTCATCATAGCATCCATTTTTTCTGTGTGTGTGTGTGTGGTTTTTTTTGTGATAGCCATTCTAACTGGGGTGAGATGGAGTCTCAGTACAGTTTTGATTTGCATGTCTCTAATGGCTAGGGACCCTGAGCATTTAACAAGTATATTTGTTGGCCATTTATATTTCTTCTTTTGAGAAGTATCTGTTCAGATCCTTTGGCCATTTTTATTGGATTGCTTGTTTTTTTTCTGTTGATTTTTGAGTTTATTATTTATTCTGAATATTAGCTATCTGTTGTTGGATAAATAGGCAGCAAAGATTTTTCAGGGACGGATTTTTGTATAACTAGGCTTAAAAATCACATATCAGATGACAAAAACTGATCAAGAAAAAATTAATGATTTGTTTTTAATGAAAGAAATTTCCATGACTCAGCAATGCTCCTGAGATGTGTGTGTGTGTGTGTGTGTGTACACTTACACAGGTCCATAAGGGGAAAATGAGACAGGACATTTCAGTGTTATTCAGTGCACAGAGGGAAATCAATTCCATGCTTGGAACAGGCAAATGTGGCGAATTCATACCATGGAACATGAGATACACCTGTAGATATCAACATGCATGAAACTTAAAATCCTACAGCTTAGTGAAAAAAGTACAAAAATATAATGAAATAGAAAACTAGATACCATTTATGGATAATAAAATGAAAAATATATGTATACAAAACAAAAAAATTCATTTGTGAGAACATATACAAGCAAAACACTACATATTAAATACCTTAGCATGAACCAGGGGTAGCATCCTGTTTCCATAGTCCAAGCTACTCAGAAAGCTGAGGTAGGAAGATTTCTTGAACTCAGGAGTTCAAGACCAGCCTGAATAATATAACAACAGTTCATCTTTAAATTAATTAATAAAAAGAGAAAAAAAGAAAGAAAGAAAACCATAGCATGACTGTCCAGTGACCAGTGTCTGCATACCAACCAGTCAATCAAGTAAGCAAGTAGGGAATTACAGAATAAAATGTGAAGATCTCACGTTTCCTTCATTTCTCTCATCCTTACAATCTTATGCTGCCTAATTTAGTCCTTGTGGATGAAATTTGCCCTCAAAAAATGTAGAATTAGAAGCAGTATCCTGACATTCTTTATTTCCTGTACAATCTCATATAAAAATATCTTTCTCCCTGTTTTTAGTTCTGATGATTTTCTGTTATTGCAGTCAAACTATATGGTAACAGAGATGCTTGGTACAGAACTGGTATCACTGTTTCTGATTGGAAGAAATTATAGAAAATTAACTAGTGTTTTTTGTTTCACTTTTTTTTTTTTTTCCGAGACAGGTGCATGTAGTCCAGTGTGGTCTCACACTCATGATTTTCCTGCCTCAATAATCTGAGTCTTGGGATTAAAGGCATGTACTATGATGTAAGATTACATTTATATTTTTTCAGCAATTGTCCGATTTTTTTTTATTTTAAAGAGCATAAACCCAAGGAAAATAAAACAGTAAAATCAATCAAAACAAACCAGTGTAAGTGATACAGGACTTCAAAACCTTACAAAATCAACAATAGTTACCATAATGCCTTTTGTTGTCTTCAAAATAGCTGCAGATATTTTTGGACATAATAAAAATTGAACAGAACAAAATACAACAAAAATAAAAACAAAACAAGGAATGCAATAAAGGACTTCAAAACAAGACAATAGTAAATCCAAAATAGCTACCATAATGTCTTGTTATCTTTTAAATAGCTGCTCATGCCATCAGATTTAACATAATCAAGCAAAATAAAAGAGAATACAACCCGACCCATCAAAACAATGAAAATGGTATGGTTTCCAGGGGGGATAACCTCCTGTTTCTCTCCCCCTCACAGTCTCAAGATTACATTTTTATTAACAACTAGGAAGTCTCTCATTTTTTACAGGATCTTATTTCAGTGCCTGTGTGTACATCTGCTTTCTGGGAGTGAGGAAGAAACGCCTGCCTTTAACCTTCATTGTGGGTTTGAAGACCTGGAGCCTTCAAAGTTACATACAGGCCTAAGCACTGACTTGTAGGCAGCGCAAGTATCACACAAAGATGGAGGCAGGTAGCATCAGAGGTTTGGTGAAGAGAATTGTTTCCCTGCAAGGTCCCTCTTCTCCAAAGCTAGCTTCCAGGTGAGAGGAGTCACTTTCAGAGTAACTTCTCACCCTGGATTTACAGCGTGAAATGACTGCGGAATCTTTCCTGACACTCACACTGCTGATCCCGCCTTCGTCCCAGGGGCGGGGGGCGGGGGGCGGGGGGCGGGTGTGTGTGCGCGCTGCTGGCCCTCTTGAGGCTTCCCTGGTGCAGAGCTGGGTTCCCCTTTTCTCTAGAAGCCAGGGTTGAAGTTTTGGACTGCTTTGTTCTTTTCTCTGCAGTGTCTTTCTGTTTCTGTGATTTGCATGTTTCCTGTCACCTTTCTTGACTCCCAGAGCTCTACTTTTTCTCCAAGCTGCATTACATAGCTATGTTACAGCTGTCTGGATTCCAGAGCACAGAGATGCTTTAACTGCTGCCTGCAGCGATTCTTGACTTTTTCTTTGATTCTTATTAATCATTTAGATAAATAGATTGGAAATAAGAATTTTGTAGTCTTTGTTTGGTTCCATTCTTTTATGATTAAATCTTAAAATGTAATTGGATCTGAGTTTATCGATAAAGGAAGAACACAAAAGGTAGAATTTTCTCTTCGTATTCTAAGATTTTTGAAGAAGAATAAAGTTTGTTCTCTTCAGGGTTTACATTCAAAGTAATCATGATCCATCCAGGGTATTTCATGTAAGATAGAAATTTTGGATTTAATCAGTTTCCATCCTAAAATATCTTAAAGTTTTTTAGATAGGAAAGAGCTTTTTTCATTTGAGATTAGATAGGTTGGTTTGTAAATTTGGAATTTGAGAAACCAAAGGGCAAATGGGGAAAGTAGAAGCTAGAAATAGAAACATAATGATACCAAAACATCACCAGTACTTAAAAACATGTCTTGGCCCTCATTCTTTGGGTTATTGTCAACAATTCTTAAGTTTTTATTTGAAATAAGAATTTTTGACAATATGATAAACTTTCAGGAAGATTGTGGAAAGGCAAAGCTAAATCCTTAAGATTAAAGAGTAAAACGATTTGAATAATATTATGTTTGTCCTTATAAATCTATTATCTTTATCAGCAAAAGTCATACTGCTTGAATCAGATTTTCTTATTTCAGCTTAAGAGATCCAAAGCCACTCTCATGTCTAGATTTATCTATGGTTAATATGGAGCTGGCTTACTTTGTGTCGGGTTTTACATAGGTCTCCCAGAAGGGAAAAAAAGAAAAAGTTTGGGCTGTTGAATTCTTCAAAGGCCTTATGAGGTGAGGAGAGGCCAAAAGCTGCTCACATCTCGCCTGAGGTGAATCAGGGAGGGACGGGCAGTGTGTTCCCCACGCAGCGACAGCCTTCTTCACAGCTGCTTTACCTTCACACACGCTAGTGACAACCGCTGGGCAGTCCTTCTATTCATGGCTCTTTCTTTGATTTCGGGGCACTCTTAAATTTATAAGCTATACCTAATAGGCTCAGAATTCAAAAGAACATGCACTTAACATTTCCACTAAAAGTGAATGTAGAGAAAATAGAAAGGAATTTTAAAAAGATGTACTGATGTCCAGGAAATCTGAGCTCTGCAGCGCATCACATGGCCCTGGGTTGTTGCTTTCATCCTAAGACTTAAGTTTCTGCAGCTTGAGTTTGGACCGGACACAACATCGGGGTGCCCACGCTTTCTGAGGACTGCATCCAAGAGTTCATATATTCACCTTATTTCTCCCCCAGATCCTTACGCATACTCCTTCCTACCATAGCCCTAAGTTTATTTTTGGTCTTCCATTTAAAATGAAGATCGAGTGCAAAGTTTATACAAAACAATTAAGATAGTTATATTACTAACTGATATTAGTTCATTGCAAAGAAAGGTTTGTGCCTATATTGTTTGATCAATTTTTTATGCCTATAACCTGTAATAGGAGCAACTACTTTAAAAATAACAATACACAAATTGCTATTGTAAAAAAGAGAGGAAAAGAAAGTGCTCCAAGGGATATAACTGCATGTATGTTTGAGTGTGTAAAATAGATGACCACATTGCTGAATCTTTGTTGGATCTTTGAGCAGAACTGTTTGCAGTCTCACTGTTTGAATGTCTACTATGTATCCATTAATTTTGTAACTTGAACAACTACATCCAAGATGATGATATGTAATTTATCAACTAGTGATTTCTTAATGTTTTTTGTCTTTTTTCTTTTAGAATTCTGCATTGTTGCTACCCCTTTTCTTTTTTTTCTCTTTAAATAAAATTTTAAAAAATGCATAATTGCTATTGTAAAAAAGAGAGGAAATAGGAAGTGCTATAAAAGATATAACTGCATGAATATTTAAGTGTATAGGATTGATAACCATACTTCTAAGTTCTTGTTGGATTGTTGAACAGATCTATTTGCAGTCTCACTGCTTGAGTGTCTACTTTGTGTGCTCTAATTTTGTGACTTGAACAACTATTTCTAAAAGTACAAATGTAATTTATCAACCAGTGATCTTTATTGTTTATCCTTTTTTTGAAATTCTGTAATATTTCTACCTTTTTTCTGTTTTTTTTCTCTTTAAATAAAAAAAAGATTATAAAAATAACAACACACAATGTACTGACCATTGTTACTCTTCTATAATCTTCCTGCAGAATTTTGTACCATAGTTATTATTTTTTCTCTTTAAAATAAAAAATATATTCTAATGTATGATGTGTTAGTGTAAAGACTTTAATATAAATTATATTATATCAATAAATTACCTCAAATCTTCAAATAAAATACATGCTTGAGATTAATGAGCTTGGTTCCTTGTGACTAAGTACAACACAGCCTAGTGGCTTGCTCTCAGAATTCCATCTGAGAAATAGCTGAGGATTTTGGCAAAGCTGTGAAGGAATATTATTACCAGGTGTGTCTCTAATTCTGCCAACTGGAATGGTGTTCTGTGACTGTACTGTTTGACAAGTAGCTACAAATGGAAGTAAGATAAATATCCACACCATAGCAGTGCTTAGTGATGGCTCAAAGAACGTGCACATTTATATAATGATAATTGCTTAATAACTTGTCATAAAGGAGATGACTAATGAGAATTGAGTAACAGCTCAACATTCTAGAAATGAGGAAGCCTAAATAATGACCTAGAAGTTGTAGAACTAGTTGAGAATTGCTGGACGGTCTGGATCTTATCTAACTGCTATGACTTAGCATCTAGCAGATTGGAAGTACCAAATTGCTTGTTGAATGAACAACTGGGAAATATGTCACAATTCAGAACACTATCATTTTTGTCTGTAACAGATTTACATTAAATCAAAAGATTTCTGCTCTTGGTTCCACTGCTGAACCTGGAACCAGATTTGGAAGCCTCATATTTATTACCTCTATGCATTCTATACCCTGTTCTTATAAATTCCTTCTGAGGTTTGTATTGATAGATCTGACTTATCTTTACTTTTCTCTCATTAAGATTTTTGTGCTTTCCCTGTTGGATAATTATACTAGCCTTTTAGATATGAAATAAAATTGATGGAAGGTTGTCATTTTGGCTTGAGCTCCTGCACTAGCACTTGGCAGAACAAAAAGGAGTCACTTGTTTTAGATGCTACTCCATCAAAGGGAACTTAGAAGAAACCCCAGAATTTAGAAACTAGCCAGTTTTCCAAAACACATGATATTCATAGTCAAAGAGAAACTGCATGTTAAGAAAATCCCCTTCTCCTTTGACTCTATAAGAAAAGCAACTTTGAAATGACTTTTGTTTATTCTTTTTTTTTTCAGCCTTTTACCTAGAAAGCCTGTTCCCTCTGCTTACTCATCAGAACTTTATTCACTTTTATAGATAGGATGTTGCCTGATGCATACATTCTGCTGATTAGATCTTTAAAGTCAATTTGTTGAGCTTGTTTTTTGGCACAGCTGATTTCCTAGTCAACTACTCTAGGCTGGTGTTACTAACACACTCCTCAGTCATGCTACCCTTTGCACTACAGCCTTTATCGGTGGCCTATGACACATTGAATCTAGTTGAAGTTCTTTCCTGGTACAGAGAAATGTTCCTGCTTTCATCTAACCAAATGTTCAGGGCTTATCTACAAAGCCCCTGATACAAGAACCTATGTTCTTGACAATCTAGCTGTTTTACAGTATTTCTTCATGCCTGAGACAATGGTATGAGAAACTTCTATTAAATTGTGAGGCTTGATGGTAATAATTTCTAGGATGGGGAAGGTATCTGGCACCTCTGTGGAGAAGCCCACCAGGGACCTCAGTTTTGGCTCTTTCATGGGTCCTATGGCAGGAGTGGTATAGTGTACAGAACGTGGAAAATAATCCCTGATACAGAAATAAAGGGCAAGGGGATATGAAAGGATGAATAAGGGTCTGAAAGTGGTGTTGAGAGTGGGAACCCTGACACAGAAGATGCAGTTTCATAGTTAATGCTTCCTGGAAAGGTCAGAACACCATGAGCAGGCCTGAGGTTTGCTGGGTTGGTGAAACAGCAGGTCTGCAGTGTGGTATATCATTAGACAGAAATTCTGAGTAGGCTACAGACTAACATTAAGGACCGAGTTCAGGTGGGTGGAACCTACTGAAAAGTAGCACACAGGTTATTAGTTAGAGAAATGGGAGACATGCACCAGACTAATGATTAGCTTTCCTGGACTGGGTAGGAGGATGCCACTATTCTATTAATGTGCCCCCAAAATTAAACTTAAACCTTAATGTGGCAGTATTAGGAGGCAGTCAGGAGAGCTCTGCCTCACGAATGAATTAATGCTTATTAGAGGACTAGAAGGAACTACTTTAGGTCCCCGTTTCTTCCTCTTCCCCCCCATATGAGGACGCACAATGTGAGGACATCCAGAGGACATCATCAGACACTACCTGAGTGTATCTTGATCTTGGACTTTTCAGCCTTCAGAACCATGAGAAAATAAATTTATGCTTTTCAGAAATTATCCAGTCTTGGGTATTTTGTTACTGCAGCCTAAATGGACTAAGCAACCTCAGTAGAATAAAGATTGGATTGTAGTTGTTACATAAGGCTACAATCTCACTGCATGCAAAAGTTGATCTTAAAATTTCACAGACACAAAACTAATATACCTTAGGGTTTGAGGAATGGGATATATATATCATATATATATATATTAGACACGAGGAAAACATTGTTACCATAATGCTACAGCTCCTGCCAAGTGCTAGTGCAGGACCTCAAGCCATAATGCTACAGTCATACACCAAAAAGCCTAGGAAAAGGGGCTGCTAACTCCAGAGCCACGAACAGGGTCTATGACAACTCTGGTCAAACACACTATTGTTTTCCCTGAAATAGCACTCACATTTGTGATTTATACCTTGATTTCTGATGCCCCAAATACGGCATATGCATGCAAATGATTGTCACTAGGAATAGCAAATATATTTCCCAGCTCCAAAAATTCTTCTCAAAGCAAATATGTATATTTGATACTTGCAAATTTTGAATGTGCAAATACTGGCTCAGTAGATTGATGAATGCAGGCCGATCATACTAGTTTTTGTTTTTTCCCCAAGGCTTGAACTATTATGATTCTAACAAGGGTTATATGTATTTTCCTTCCTTGCTAATGAGTTTTCTAGAATGGTATAGTTTTCCTCCTTTGTCTCCAGAATATATAACATCTGTGTAAAATGCTAAACTGGTTTTTATCACCCTGGGTTTCCCAGGTGAAAGTTAATTTTATGGTTAAATTTCAATACTTAGTCTTATCTCTGTAACTTCTTTAGCAACTCTCACTGATGACTCAACTTGAGAATCTTCAAGCTGTTTTAATTATTTGATTTTAAATGTTTCCCATTTGGGAGTTTTGAAAAAATTGCTCTCATGTAAGCAAAGTACCTTGAATAATAGAATTTCAAAATGCTTTCAGAATTAGTTCTGGAGATAAACAAATGAGAAACATGTACATTGACTCTAAAACTATAAAGTAGTACACTTACATACAATCATAAACTCTAATGCAGATTGCAGAGTTAGTTGTTTTTAAGTCAGATGTATAAAGCAAGACTTTTATGACTGAATCATTTACACCAACAGGCATTATCAGGGAATGGTAAGCCTTAACACTTGGAATTTCTACCTTGGAGTTGAGGAAGAGCAGTGGATTCATTTTATAATAGACCATAAAAGCATCCTCAGAAAAGTTAGTTGCATTATGAAGCATTTTCAAACACATGATTTTTCTTTCTTTCTTTTCTTTTTTTTTGGTACCGGGGATCATATGCAGGACCTTGCGCTTACCAAGCAAGTGCTTGAACTGCTGAGCTAAATCCCCATCCCCAAACACATGATTTTAATCTATGCTGTATAGATGTTTTTGGCAAAAAAAAAAAAAAAAAAAAAAAAAAAAAAAAAAAAAAAAAAATATATATATATATATATATATATATATATATAGTTTATTGAGACTTGCAGGAAACGCCATCTTTGCATTAACAGTTTGCCCACTGGTTTTGAGTCATGTCTCTAAAGCGGACTTCAATCGTTGCTAGGGGACACTGCATTTGAGTAAAGAGACTTTGATTTCCTTGTACATCTGGATCACAGGGACATGCACTGCCAGTAGTTGGTTATATCCTGCTTTATGCTTCAAAAATAAGAGTTGTCTTGAAGATCTTGGAGTCAAACAGGTAATGATGATCTATTTGAATTAATTGTGGGTTTTTTTTTTTTTTTGGTATCAAGAATCGAACTCATGACCTTGCCTTTGCTAGGAAGGTGCTTAAACCACTGAGCAAAACCTTGGCCCATTAACCGTGTTTTTAATCAAATCTTAAAATCTTGCTTGAGCAGTGTACAGATTAAATGTTACACCAGAAATTGACACTTGCTCAATGGATCAAACTTCAGCCATTTCACTCTTTAATTCTTCTGTTATTTAGCTGTGATAGTCATCGGAAGGTTTCACAGAGCTTGAAATTTTTGGCAATAATTTTAAAAATCAATTCCTGGAATGTTATTTTTGGAGTCAATGTGGGCTTTGGACGAATGAGGCCTCATCTATGTGGCCTTGTGTTGCCCCCTTATGGAACTTGGGATATTTGCAGAATTCTTTGCTGACAGGTTTCGTTACTGAGACAAATAAAATTCACTGCTTTAGTGTTTCTCAGAAGAATATGTTATGTTATAATTTTAATATATTGCTTAAATTTAGTCATAGTTAAGGAAAATGTGATTGAGGATAAGTCCACAGACAATTTTTCTGTAATAATTTCTTATTACATTTTATAACCCTCTTTACCATAGCCTCAAGACTGGCCAGTTTGCATACTTTAAAAAATAAATGCATCTAACAAAGTGATTGGTGGTTTAAATATTTTAGTAGACTTGGGGCAATAAGACAGTGAATTATTTTAAACTTTTTCTAGCCTGAGAAATACTTAGGAATTTGCTAAAGTATTTTTAAATGGGGATTTGATTTTCAGTCCTGCTAGTAGATGGCTACATAAATTCAGACAAAACTCTTAACTTTTTTTTTGTTTTTTGAACTTCAGCATCATCCTCTGTGAAACTGGGAAGAAGAGGGTCATGTGTGAAGTTTTTGAAATAATTTTGGTACAGAGAATACATGCACAAGTAAAAGTAGACATGGTGGTTGTAGTGCTAATGCCCCTGGATCACCGATCTCAGCCTTAATGTACAGAGATTGTACTGGAGGAACTCTAAGGCAGCTCCTTTCCAGTTCTTCCGGTGGGTGCAGGACACACAGAGAAAGGAGCAGGAACCTTAGCATTTTCATTGCCTCATTAACCTTTTCATTGCCTCCCTCATGGGAGGACCTTTGTTCTCCCATAATTCCTTGGAGGAGCAGGAACTTGAGCAATAACTTGTCTCAGGAGCTGCTGGGTCTGGTTACAGTTTCTGAGTACTCACAATTTTTGAGTGGAATTAGATGCAGTGGGGGTTATTCCTGTTACCAGAACCTCTCCGGAGGTGTGGGTCCTATCTGTTTTTAGGAATAGCTAAGCTGACTAGCCATCTCAGAGGTGCTCACACTTTGGAGATTCGACAGGCAAATGGGGGCTAGTGGTGCACAGTGGAAGTCCTTGCAGGGACATTGGGAGGGGAACTATAATCAGTGTCTAAGAGTAACCTGGAAGAAGTCAGGAGAGGAGCACTGCCCATTGTCTCAGAAGCTCAACTGCAGAATTGTCGAAGATGAAAAAAGCTAAACTTTAGTTAAAGTGGTGAAAGCAGACTTTATTAAGTAATTTCTGGCAACAAAGAGGTGAGCTGTTTTCCAATCTGTGCAGAGATGACTGGGTGTTTTGTCTTATTGTATTTTTAATCTTTTAATAAGATTTTATTGTGCATGCCTAAGTTACCTATAAAAACTCATAATATATTTACATTGTTTATTGATTCTATGTTTTATCTTCACATAGAGATATAGTAATGGGATGGGTGGAGGGAATCAGGTGAAAACCTGAAAAACTGGTCAGTGCAAGTGTGATTAAGCCAGCTACCTCTGCTAGCTAGCAGTTATCAAAGTTAGGATTCTATCCTGATGATTGCATTTCAAAGATTACATCTCAAAGCCTTTGCAAAAGATCCTCAGTTGTAGGACAGACACATACTTCTCAAAGCCATTTTTAGTAAAAGTCCTAATAAAAGGAGTTACTCTCTGCTCATTAGAGACTGAAAATTTGAAAAAAAGAAGTTACATCCTTACCGGCTTTTTTCACAGGAGGAAGAACTTAAACGCACCATAAGACCCAAACTCACTTCTCCTGTTTTTGATATCTCGTAAAACATATTTACTATTTGTTTCCTGAAGTACAAGAAAGAAATGAATCATAGGTGATAGTAAAACAGAATTTTTTCATTGTGGTATGATGCTTTTATTTCTTTTGGGAAGATATCAAGAAGGCAAATAGCTGGGTCAATTGGAGCTTTTAGTCTTAGTTTTTTGAGGAATCTCTACACTGATCTCCATAGTTGTTGCACCAGTCTACTCACCTACCAAGGGTGGAGAAGGACTTCTTCTTCCCTACATCCCCACAACATTTGTTATTGGCTGATTTCTTGATAATAGCCATTGTTTCTGGAGTGAGGTGAAATCTCAGCATTGTTTTAACTTGCATCTCTCAAATGACCAGTGATATTGAATATTTTTTCATATTTTTATTTGCTGCTTATACTTTTCATCTGATATGTGTATATTCATTTCAGATGCCTATTTTTGGACTCGGTATTTAAATTTGGGGGAGTTGGTTCTTTTCAATTCTTTATATATAATAGATACCAGTCTTTTGTCTGAGGAACCACTGGCAAACATTTTTTTTTGCCCAGACTGTGGGTTGTCTCTTTACTCCATTGGTGATTATTTTTACAATGCAGAGGCTTTTTAATAAGATGAGATCCCAGTTTTCATTCTTTGTAATATTTCCTGTGGAATTAGAGTTTTGTTCATAAAGTCTTTCCCTATATCAATATCTTCAAGAGTTCTCCCTATTTTCTCTTCCAGTAGATTTAGTGTTTCTATTTTAATATTTAGATGTCTGATTTATTTTAACTTTATTTTAGTGCATGGTGAGAGACATGGATCCCAGTTTTAGTTTTTGGCATATGGAAATCCAGCTTTTCCAGTACCACTTATTAAAGAGGCTCTGTTTCTTCCATTGAGAGTGCTTGAGCCCTTTGTCCAACGTAAAGTGACAGTGTGTCTTTAGAGTTGTTTCTGCATCTTCTAATCTGTTCCATTGATCCTTGGGTCTTTTTTGTTGCAAGTACCATGCTGTTTTTATCAGAGTAGCTCTGTAATATAATTTCAGGTTAGGGATTGTGACCCTCCCTGCCTTGCCTTCGTTGCCCAGAATTGCTTTTTCTATTCTATGTCTCTTTTGGTTCCAAATGAATTTTAGTACTTCTGTGTATATCCACATTCATAGTAGAACAGTTTGTAATAGCTAAATATTGGAAAGAGCCCAAATGCTCATCTACTGATGCATAGATAAAGATGTGGGCTTTTTAAAAATATAATACTCTTCCATAAAGAAGAATAAACTTGAAATACTTATAGATGAATGAGTATACCTAAAGACTATATTCTTAAGTGAAATAAATCGGGCACATGTGTCAATACTGCACTGCTTCTCTGGTGTGAAAACTGAGAATGTAAATAAGGACCGAAGTGTATAATAGATACTGTAGAATGGGGAGAAAACGTTCAGTGTGAAGGGGCACAAAGGAGGGGAAAGGGGAGAGAAAAAATGAGAACAGGAAGATAAAATGGAAACAAAGCTTTTGTAAACAAGAAGGGGAAGAGGGCAGCATGGAGAGGAGGGGAATGGGGAAAAATAAGAATCGGGGTGTATCAGATATGAGTACAAGTTCCATATGATGAATATGATCACTGTGTATATCTAAACAGTACCAATAAATTTAATTAATTAAAAAAAGCACTTTTTATGTGTCTGATTTAACATGCCTGAAAATAATAATAAAAAATCTACTGATTCAACCCACCAGAGGCTAAGAACAGGTACCAAGAATTGTATTTCTTTTGGATGTCGGGACTATTCTGAGCACCTGCCAGCTCCATGGCAAATGGAGAGGTGGTTCTTGGATGCAAGTCTCTCCTGGAGGGAGGCCAGGCTGCAGCTGGCTGAGTCATAATGTTTTCATCTGAGGTGTTGGCAGGAGGGTTTCTACCACTCTTTTCCATACTGTTGCTGATAAAGGTCAAAGCTGGCACAGAAGTGATGTTAGAAGCTGCAAAGCATAGTGCCACTTTTTACAAAGAAGCATGTGTCTTACCTAGCAACCTTCTCCCGACAAAAACAGTCCCAGTGTGTCTTCCATTTTAATGGTTCTCAGAGGAGAGATTTTGTCTTCAAGGAGGAAGTGGCCTTGTCAGGTGATATTTTTGTTTGTTTTATTTTGTCTCAGGTTTTCTCAAAGTTGCTCAGTTTGGCTTTGGAGTTACGATTTTCCTGCTTCATGTTGTTGGGTAGCTGGGACTCTGTGCCTGGCTCAGACTTGCATTTTAATACACTGTCCACAGACCTGTTTAACTTAAAGAAGCACTGACACCATTCTATGAGAACTGCAGAGGCGAAGTAGTATGGCAAGCACTTTGGGGTGACCATGTCAAGTAGAGACATACTTGATTCAATTTCATGTCTTAAAATTAACCAAAATTCTTGTGTTCTCCATTTGTCCTTTCGTTTTCATTGAAATTTCTTCCACTTCTTTGGTACCTTCTTCTTTTTCTACTTTTTTCTCTTAACCTTCTTCCTTTCTCTTTTGGTTACTTGGCTTCATCAAAGCAAGCTGTATGCATATAACTTCATTTCATATGTGCATTGCTTTTCCAAGGTCTTTAATTTAGAGTCCACTTTTGATAGAATAAAAGGCAACACTTATCTCTTTAATGAAAAGAAACTGCCTTAATGAGAAGAGTGGGTAGAATCTGGAAGGAAAGCCATACTTTTTGGAACTTGATAAAACAATTAAACTCAACTTTCTTGCACTGAACCTTCAGTGGAGAGGTAGTAAAAGGAAAGCAATGATATTAATCCAAAAATAATTTAATTAGAAACTTACGTAATCAGTCTCTTTGCTATCCCTTTTGTCAACACAGCCCTAGATTTTGAATAGGAAATCTAAAATCTTGCCATATTATCTTCTCCGCAAAGTTTCTGCTGAATCTTGATGTAATAGCAGTACTGTTTAAGAACAGAATTTAGAGTCAGAAGTAGGGGTACATACCTCTAATGCCAGCACTCAGTAAGCTTAGGTAGGAGGCCATCCTGGGTTATATAACAAGTTCCCAGGCCATGTAGTGGCCTGGGCTATGTAGTGAGATCTTATCTCAAACAAAACAAAACAAAACAAAACAAAAACAAAAAACAAATACAGCATGCCATTTAGACTGCATATCATGTGAATATCAAAGAACTATAAAATTTTAAAGTACTTTAATATTTTGTTAAACAATTTGTTTTTTAAGCTTTTGCTTGGTCAGATCGAGCACTTTTAGATTCTTGTATTATTTTTCTGCAGAAAATATAAGCTAAATTATTAAAACAAATCAGTGTAGCATGATAAACACCCAGTATCTATTGTTTATACTGGAATAAGAATTTTCAAAGATTAAAAATGGTAGGATACAATTTTTGTTTTGGTTTGTAGTGTGTGAGTGTTGGGACAGATAAGAATATGCAGGAGTCTGTTCATGGTAAGTATATTTAAACATGTATCAACAAGAGCTACAGCATATTATAGAGAAATATTCATGTTTCTTTGCTATAGAAAGATAATTCTGAAATAAAAACAAAATGACTGAAAAATTTTCAGTTACTAAACAGCTGTGGTTTTCTCAGTAACATTTTGCATCATGGTTAACCATTACAGTACATGTTTAACTAAGAAGCTTAAGTAGACCTGACAGTGTGAAAAAATTACCACACCTGTTTTTTCTTATTTTCCCCAGAATTTCTTAATATATACATATTAATATATATTTAAATTCATTTATATATATTCATGCTGTGTATCACAACTCTTTTGTTTTTCCCTTTAAAACTACAATGTATCAAAGCATACAATTATTCTTAGTGATTGTGAATCTAAGTCATATTTGTAACAAAAGGAAACTGTTATCTAAGTATTGAAAAGAATGCATGAAAAATATAAAGAATATTTTTAGCAATTTAATTGAATAAAATTTATCTTGATTTGAAATGACTTCTTAATACCTGTTATAGCCACTATGCAAATTTCTTCACTAGACAGCTACTGTGACTTCAATAGTAAGACTCTAGGAATAACTTCCACCTTTTTCCTGGGAGGTCATCAGTACATGAAAGGATATATGCTTCCTGGAAATGACAACATGGGAAGTTATTCCTTTTGCTCATTCTCCATAACTCTGCAAATTACTATCTGTGCCAAAAATTACATTAGTATCTGGATGAATTCCTAAATAATGTAAAATGAAATTTATTTCATAGAGAAGCTTTATTTAACTAGGTAATAGCACTTACAGATCCATTTTTTAAAGCGACAAGATAAAACTTGCTTTGTGTGATTAGTTTCACAAGGCAGAGCTCATCTTTTGAAGCCAGAGGTTCTGTAGTCACAGTTTGATGTTGAAGATCATTAAAGTAGTTGAAGATGTGTGCTCACTATTGCATAAGAGAAGTCTACTTGTTAATAATGATGGTCTTGAATTTTCCAAATATATTTTCATTGTCCCTGAATTTCATGAGCCATTTAGTTTCTGAAATGAATCCTATGTATTCTTCCTCACTCATGGCATTTCTTCAGCCTCCAGACTCATTCTGATGGCTTGCTTTTGGACTGATATCAAAACCTGGAGAAACTGGTTAGGTGTTTTGGTTTTGGAATTTTAAAAAAATTATGTAAAGGACCACCTTCTTTGGAATAGAAAGATACAGTGGTAATTTTGGGAGACAAAATCTGGTAAACACGTCTTGAAAGTAATAAACATTTTTTCATTTTAGAGCATGTATAAGGGTCACATTTTAGAAATAAAATGTTTATTTAAAAAAAATAAAGTAGAGGAATTTTAAATTCCATCAGGTCTTACAAGAGATTGTTAATGAATATATGCTATTCAAACCTCACACTTTCATTATAAAAGATGTGGTGTGGACTAGAACTGTAGGGTCTAAAGTAACAGAACATTAACTAAATGCTGTTAACTGGACAAAGGTCCAGGAAAAAGATGAAAAGACAGTTTGATGGACAATATACCTTTGAAAACTCGAGGGAAAAAATCACAGATGTTTGCCAGTCAGAGATGGATAGCAGTGGCAATATGGGTATTTTTTTTTAAATAATAAAACTTCTATAGACCAAGATAGTAGAATATATAGAAGCAATACAGGTTCATGAATCTGTGATCTTAAACTACTCTGAGAGAGTTATGAAAAGGGTGGAGAAAAATACTTTTGGCAGCCCTTGGACTCAAAGATCCATTTTGGATATAAGTAAAACCTCTCCCACAGATATGCCTGTGCTTCAGCTCTAAGTAAGAACTGACTTGCATGATTCTGGGCAAGAATGAGTAGACAGCACTTTGAGAAAATCATTAAATTTCAAGAAGTCAATAAAGGCTAAGGAAAAAGTGAGATATGGGACAGTTTGTTCCACTGAAGAATAACTTTTATGGGATAGCCCTGTGCTTAGCACTCAGCATTTACTGAGCACATTTTTGAATCATATTTCATTGTATTATATGAAAGGGTAAGTTTCCTAAACTAACATTTAACAAGAATACAATCTGAGGACTACCTAGAAGAGTCTTCTTCCAACTCTTCCCCCCCCCATATCATACCACCTCCTGATTACATTGCTCTAGCAATGCAATGCGGTTCTAGTGACATTTAAAATAGAGTTTCCAAATAAAATACAGAATGCTTAGTTACGTCTGAATTTCAGGTAAGCTGAAATCCAGTTTAAGTGTAAGGATATCCACATTACTGCATGGTTCTTGCCAGTTCCAGCACACTTTTCCTCATTTGCTGTTAAAATTGATTCATACTGATTCATTTACTCAACAATTTACTTACAAACGAGTTTCTCCATGTGCTGTGTTCAGGGTGTGGAGAGAATACTGAACAATATCAGCAAGATGCCTGCTCTCAGCAAGCAAGCCAGAAAGCAAGCAAGCACACAGTTTGTAGAAGTTTAGGAACATACGGCCATTGGGAAAGTGAAGCAAATCAGGAAAGAGAGTGGTGGGTTGGCAGACGGGCACAAAGTGAGGCATGTGTGGTTCAGCTGTATGAGATGCTGACTTTTCAGCAGAAACCAGAATGATGCCAAGGTCTGACCATACAGAGATGTGGAACAAGCGCATTGGTCTGGTCTGCAAATGTAACTCATAAATCCTAAATCTAATACAATCTGAAATATTTTGAAATTGTTAATTTGTAGAAGTAGTATAGTCCATTTTGGCCCCACCTAGGCAATTATTCTTTCTACTTCGTATTTGCAAGAAATTGGCAGGGAGCATGAGGGAACCAGTCAGTACGGTGTCCCTGTTCTTGCAGGAGGTATTAGGAGTAATGGTCCATTTGTTCTGTCTTTTTAACATTTTTTGGAATAGGGGAGATTGAACCCAGGGTCTCACATACGCTAGGCAAATACTCTACCGCTGAGTGACGTCCCTACGTCATTAGACTTTTTTTGTTTAATTTTAATTTTTATTTTTTTTTGAGACAGGGTCTTGCTATGTAGCCCAGCTTGACCTTGAATTTGCAGTAATCCTCTTGCCTCAGCTTCCCAAATTCTGGGATTACAGGCGTGCGCTACTACATCCGGGTGTTTTTTGTTTAATTTTTGAGACAAGATCTTTTTTTTTGTCTGGGCTGGTTTCAAACTTGTAAGGTGTTCTGCTTCACCCGCCTGAGTAACCCGGCAGCCTGCTTCCCTGCTTGTTCTTGCAGCTGATTTTCTTGTGAAATTCTCTATGTGATGATGACAATGACTTTTTGAAACCAGTTTCATCATCTATTGGGTTTCTTCCATGTGAAACTTGGGTTCTGGCAGCTGTGGAAAGCATAGCTCTCTGAACAAGAGAGAACCCAGCAAGTAGGTTGTGAAACAGTCCAGATGTATTAGTTAGATATGGTACTGGGTTATGCACAGTTTCCATAAGGCACATTTTCCATAAACTATGAATCAAGAGATAACATAATAGTGCTTCTCATCTTTTTTCTTTTTTATATTAAAATTACTCCAATGCTTTACTAAAAATACAGATGAAAACAAAAGCCAACAATAAACATCATTTCACATTTGTAGATCTAGCAAATATATTTTAAAATTTTAGTATTTAATGCCGATAATGATGCATGATGCAGGCCCTGAAAAGAATGTAAGTTTGTTTTAAATTTATTTTTTAATGACAAATAAAAATGATGGGTTTTTGGTATCTAACATGATTTTTAAACACATACTGTATTGTAGAATCAAGTTAGTTAAAATAGCATTACCTTAAATATTTATTTGTGGTGAGAACAATTAAAAAATATGTATTTGGTGTTTAATTCTTTTTTTTAGAATTTTGTTTTTTATTTAAAAAATGTAAAACAAAAAAGGATAGAAATGATATAGAATTTTAAAAAAATAGGGAATTAACACTAGTTAATATTTTGCACATTGTTATCTTAGAAGTAGTTATTCAAGTTACAAAGTCTAGATACAAAAATGATCAATCAGACAATGCAGCATAAACTGTTCTGTTTCATGAACTAAGAGATATTAGTAGTATAGTTATCTAACATACATATACACACATACATTTATATATGTTTACCAACATACATATAATCTTTTCCTTTCTTCCTTTTTTCTTTTCCCCATCCCAGTGATTCTGTCCTTTTGAGACCATATTCATAAGTGAGATAAATCAGACACATTTGTAAATATTATATTGTCTTTCTAGAGTAAAAAATAAATAATAATAATAAAAAACTGAAAGTAGTAAGATCCAAAATGTACAATAGAAATTGCAATAAAGGGAAAGAAAGTGGTCAAAATCTATTTTCTTAGCAATTTTCAACTATACAATGTAATTTTATTGAATATAGTCGGTGTCTTTATTTTCTTAATCAAAAGTGCTCCCCACCTCCTGACTGCTGGCCCCACGTACCACGTAGGTGACTAACTCTCACTTTTGGGCACTGACACTCATTTCCTGGACCTGGTCAGGCACACTGGTTTGGAAAGTTTCCCATCTTTCCTGCAACATCCAATTTCCTCTCTCTACTGCTGATAGAGCAAAATGATGCTCTCATTTCTCCCATCTGCTGAGAATGTTATTTGACCTGTCATCCCCCAGCTGTGTCTTCATTTCCCTCATTCCTCGAAATCGCTGTTATACTTGTGGCCTCCAGGATCACTCTTGCTCTCTGTAGTCCTTGACTGGACTCCTGGCCCCACGGTTTCACAAACCTTGCACTTGTCCTGGTCACCAGGAGCTCTGTGCAGCTGATGGCAAGGTGGAGTCCTTGCACTCAGATGCTGATGGCCACTCCTTGGTCTTTGAAGCAGCTGGCTTCCAAATCCTTCATTCTTGGTTTTTCTCCTGTGTCTCCTTCCTTATTTGCAGTAGTCTTTGTTGATGTCTGATTGTTCTGACTTCCAGGCACTGAATGTGCCAATTTTAGATTTTTTTGAACCATTTTATTCTCTTCTTATACTTTACTGCCTTCAGGATCTTGTTCTATCTGTACCTTGATGTCTCTCAAATTGACGTTTGTAACCCAAGTTGAATGCCTGTTTCCTAAACAACTACCAATTCAGCAGCTCATCAGTACTTCATTTGCTGCTGAGCTTTTTCTCTCTGCTGCTATCACCAAGGACACTTTCCTTGTTTCTTCTTACCCACTTTAATTGCAGTTCCTTCCTGACTAGTTTCCCTGTTTTTGCTCTTTTTCCAGTCTGTTCTGGAGATGGCTGTCAGAGACTGTCTTTTATGCATGTTCTGTTTGTCCTTGAAAAACCTCAAATTTTCTTCAGCAATTCAAGTGCAGACTGAATTTACCGAGCCTGTTCACCCCTGGCCTCCAGCTACTTCCCTGGTCCTGGCTCGCTTCTCTGCAGCCACTCTGGCGACCCAGCCCTTCTCACCAATCTGCTTTTTTTTTTTTTGTCTTTTTGAGACAGGGTCTCGCTATGCAGTTCAGGCTGACCTTGGGCTCACTTTGTAGCCCAGGCTGGTCTTGAACTTGCAACCATCTTCCTACCTCAGCCTCCTGAGTGCTGGGATTACAGGCGTGAACCACCACGCCCGGCCTACCAATCTGCTCCTGAATTTGATACTTCTTCCCTTGCTTGGAATCACCCTTTTTCAGATCTATTGATTCCAAGTTCCTTAGCTTCCCTGCTCAGGGCTCAGGTCATGGGCGAAGCCCCCCTCGCTGCTCTATTAAAACCATATTCCTCCCTTTCCCAGTGCACTGCTGTCCTGCTCTGGTTCATATTCTCCCTCGGGGCCCATTGTATTCTAACAAGTGCAGAAGGCACATGGATTTCTCTGTCCTCCCGGCCCAAACCCTTTTGAGTGTAAACTCCCTGAGGTCAGGATTTGTTTTTCCTTTCTTTTCTTTTCTATTACTATGGCCTCAGTACTAGAAGAATGTCTCACAAATGTAGATGATCAGTAAATCTTTATTAAAGGGGGAAAATCACATTTTATCTTGTTGCACATGGGCAGCTACAGTAGGGTAAAATATTTTGAATCAAGAATTAAACTGGTTGCTTTTCAAGAATGTCTTTTCAAGCCAGGTATGGTAATGTGTCCCTGTAATGCCAGCACTCAGGAGACTGAGGCAGGAAGATCCCCACCCTGGGGGGTGGAGCAGATTGGAGGCTAACTGGGTTACATAGCTAGACTCTGTCTCAAAACACCTAATATGAACAACAAAAACAAAAACAAATGAACAAAAAAATGCTTTTTAGAGTAAATACTTTTCCTCAGTTAGTGCTAATGGTTTTATAAAATGTCTATTGTAAATTATGCTGTACATATAATAATTTAAATTGATGTAATAATGAAAGCTAATAAAAACATGTTTTTCATTTGAAGTACTGATAGGATTATATGTACTGAAATTCCATTTACATATTTTCATGTGCTGAAGCATGTTAAACAGAAAATTACATTGTTTTTATGTAATAATGAATTACATGCATGATGAAGCATTTAACTTTACTCTTTGCAAATATTTTTCAGATTCTTCCTAGTAAAAATGAGGTAGTGTGCCCAGAAGAAGATAGATGAGCTAGTGTTGCTCTCTACTGGTTAAAATGAGACATAACATGTTAGAATCATTTACTGACAATTCCTTTAGCCCAGGAAATGCCTAGAATAGGCTATTTTCAATTTGTCATCTGACCTTATAATGTTGTGTTAACATTTTTACTTAATATTGAAAATACTAACCACTAGTTAAAACCCTTACATAAACATTGTACAGAACTACATGACCAATAAAATCCTGATTAAAGTGTTTAAATTTCATTAGCAAACGAAAATGCAACTTAAGTGAGAAGTTGTATATTGTTTACATCTATGAAATCAATAAACATTTGAGAATAAATTACTGATACATACAACACCGCCAGTGAAACTCAAAAGCATTATGCTAAGAACTGCAGAATTCCATTTATATAAAGCTAAGAAATCAGGGTAATGGTTGTAGGAATGTGGGGTAAGGAATTGATTGAGAAGGACTTATAAGCAGTCAAGTTAGGTAGAAATTAATAGGCAGCGGGAAGGGACCGCCACTTGAGGAAGTCAGTGCAAAAGATGAGAGTACATCAAAACTGCGGCTTGGGGTCCATCTGAAAAAGGCACGGGCTCAAGATTAAAGTCATAACAGCCAGACTTCCTACTTCCCTAAGGGATAAATGGAAACTTGAGGTTATACTGGAATTGGCACTACCAAGTCCATTAAATCCAGGTGTGCATCAGACACGCAAGAGGATGACCAGAACACCTGGACCCATCCTTTCCCCAAATTGCTCCTGTTTTAGGGGTCCTAAATAAACCAGGATTAACAGTGCTAGTCATATAGCCTTGCTGCACACTCTTCCTTATTGGATCAGTATTAGCTAAGCAGCTATATTTGTAATCCTATAGGCTGATTATAGCTTGACCAATGCTGTACCCACATTTGTGACTTTGCTGTATGAACTACTTCTGACAAAGGACCTCAGTGTGACCCACCTCTGGGACCCCTCCTGTCTCTCAAGAGCTATTCCTATTCCCCAGTAAACTTTTCCTTCTCTTAACCTCCTTTGTCCTTTGGGATTCATTCTTCAATTTCAAACTTGGCATATCTGACATCTAGGAGGTTGGGAGTTATATTTTTCCCTATGTCACTATTAGCAACTATAGAAATATCCAGCACATACAATTGTATAAAAAAGCAGCTTCTTATTTAACATATATGGTATGATCCTGAATTTGTTAAAAGATTAATATATCTTTTGTGCAGGAAAAAAAAATAGCTGTATACTGGCTAAAATGCCAGTGCTAGTTATGGGTTACTTAATGTGATGGGGCTAGTCTTTATTTTTCAAAAAAATCTATGATGTGCATATATTGCTTTTGTAATTGAAATACAAGAAATATTAAAGAAATAGAATTATTAATTTTCCTTGTTAAAACATTTGAAACAGGAGATTCTATAACTTTTACTGAATTGAACTGAATAGGAACAAATTTGAAAACTTCATAAGACTAGAATAATCAGATAATCTACAAACTGCTTCCAATGGTGTGCAGACTGTCTTAATATTTAAAATTAATCCTTAAAATTCTGTGACTTTCCAAGCAAATATAAAAATCCATGTTATTTAACATGTTTATATGCCGGAGTCCAGCTGCGGCAGGGCTAGGGTTTCCCAAAGGTGGTCAGGGAGTCGGTGATTGAGAGACAGAAAACACTGCACACCAGTC
>PVLA01012829.1:0-41275 GCA_004027455.1 Hydrochoerus hydrochaeris | reverse complement strand
ATGCAGGAGCAGAGGGTTCCTCATTCCCCTGGGTCCCCCACCCCACCTGCTCCCCACCTACTCCCTGCTCCCTTAACCCAGCTGGCTGTCTGCTCATCTGCAGAGCTCTGCCTGCAGGTCCAGCCATTGGCACAATCAGCAGAGACAAGGGTGCACGAGGACACTAAAGAAAGCACCCTCCGCTCTGCATGGCAAAGCCACCTCGTGCCCTTTGCAGGGTGGACGCAGGTGCTAGGTCCAGACCCGCTCTTGGTAAGGACAAGTCAGACTCGGTTCCCCTGCCCCGTGTCCCCTTGCTTCATAATTCCTTACCGTCTACCTTGGCAAGGGCCAGGGCACAGTGCCACCACTGCGTGTCCTGTGCTGCATGAGGTCACGGGGCCAGGTCTGGATGGAGGGGTCTGGGCAGCACAGAGGGAGGGAGGGACCAACTGTGAGGAGGGACGTGAAAGGGATAGGCCCTTGTCCACCCAGGAGCCGGAGCACAGGCCCTGCCTGGGGCTGGGCTGGACCCTGTTTCACACACCACTGCCCACAGGACTCAGCGTCTCCCAAGGAGGGCGTACGGCACAGCGCGGTGCTGAGCGAGCTGCAGAGGCCCGGGACGTGCGTGGCAGGTCGGGTTCACGCTCCTTTCTTCTCTGTCCACACAGGGCTCGATGAGCTGCATGTGTGTGCTGACCCCGGCGTCCCGGAGAACGGCTTCCGGTCCCCCAGCGGAGGGGTCTTCTTCGAGAGCTCAGTGACGCGGTTTCACTGCCAGGACGGCTTCAAGCTGAAGGGCTCCACAAAGAGGCTGTGTGTGAAGCAGCTCAATGGGACGCTGGCCTGGGTGCCTGGCGACAGGCCCATCTGCGTGCAGGAAGGTAGGAGCCGCGCTTGGGGGTGCGAGGCGGCAGTGCCTGGGCTCCCTGCTCCCCTCTGAACCCGTGTGCAACATTCAATGTGTGACATAAAACAAGTGATGTAGACAAGCAGCATGTGACATGTGACTGACATGCAACATAAACATGTGACACAAGACGTGTGACATGTGACACATGACATATGGCATGAACATGTGACACATGACACACAACAGACAGGTGGCATGTGACACATGACTGGCATGTGAAATGACATAAGATAAACATGTGACCTGGCACACAACATGTGACCCATGAACATAATATATGGGGTGTGACATGTGACACATGACATGTGATATATGGCATGTGACATATGACACATGCCTTGCAATGTGTGACATGCAACATATGATATGATATTCGACACGAACTGCAGCTGGGGTGGAGCAGGAGGACTTGCTCTGGCGTCTTCCTAGTCTGTCTCCACGCTATCAATGTGAGACCTCCACGGTGGGCAGCGATGGTCTGCAGAGGTGCAGGGGGGTGGCTCTGGGGACTGAGCTGCGTGGCATGGGGGGCAGCCCCTTGGCGGGAGGAGCAAATTGAGGTGGCCACTGTGCTTCTCCCTCCTGCAGCTACCCTGAGGGCGTGGGGAGGGCCAAGGCCCTCACAGTGGTGTCTGCCGATGCCCTCAGTGTGCTGGTCAGGGCGGCTTCCCGTCTCTTTTCACTCTGTGCAGACGCGGTTAGAGTCCCCAGCAGTGCAGGGGGCTCCGCTAGCTGGAGTTCCAGTGGCCGATTCCGCATCCTGGGCTCTCAGCAGGACTGCCGTTAAAATAGCTATGAACAAGATTTAATTTCCGGGAGATGTGGAACTTCTGTCCCATGGAGATTCTTTGGAATTGTCTGGGCTTCTCTTTACACTTTATTATTTGGGGTTGAGCTTTTATAATAATGATATGTGATTATTGTGATTTAGTGTGTAATTCCTTTATAAAACCTAATTTAATTTCACAAACATTTTAAAAATACCTATTGTCATAAAGGATGACTAAAATGGTCTCTTGTCCTAAAGTACTTGGTGTCTTTGAATCTGCTTTCAAGATATGGATATTTTAAAGTTCATGTCCATATGATAAAGACTTTTATAATAAGGCTGCCAGGAGGCAGCACTCTCATCACATACCCTTGGTGAGACCCGTGTCTCCAAGGTGAGTCCAGGACTCTGAACACATCTCGGTGTCCCCATTTTGGAAACGTGGAAGAATGGACGTGGCCACTCTAAGTCCAACAGTGTTGATTTTCATCCTACTGACGCTCTGGTTGGACTTGGAAGGGTCTGTATGGCGAGATTGCGTTTGGAGCAAGTCTTTGCTGTTGGTGCCTGGGCCGGCTCAGCCCGTGGGCTCACGGGAGACTGTGTGCCCAGAAACTGTGCCGGGACTTCTCTCCATGCGCCCTGTCCAGGCACGGCTTCTGCTGGGTGGACCACGGGCCCTGCACTAACGCCGGCCCCTGGCCGGTAGAGCTCCATAGTGGCGGTGACGGTGGCCGCAGTGCTTCCTTGCGTTGCTGAGCCACAGATGAGCTCTCAGACACTGTCCCCTGACACGGAGCACCTGCCCAGTTGCGTCTTCATCTTACCATTTCCTGGGGGAAACTGAGGCTCAGAGCTGGAGGCCCTGGGCCCAGCTTCCCCGCAAGGCCCCGTCTCACCTGCTCCGTGTACCCTGGTCCCACTGCTGTCCAGAGCGCTGCCACCCTGAACAGCAGTGCCCAGCTGAGGGCCAGGGGCTCACAGACCTCATCTCCCAGCTCACTCTGCTTCAGGGCTCACTGGGCAAATAAAGAAACTGAGCCCCTGGGAGGTCAGAGCATCCAGGGCCCAGGCCGGCTCAGCGGCTGCCTGTCCTGCCACGCTGTTGCTGTCCCCCTCCCTCGGGTCACAGCCAGTTCTTCCAGGAAGCAGATTCTGAAGATGACGTCAGACCCCTGGGCCTGAGCATCACGGCAGCACCACTGTCCCCATGAGCCCTTGCTGTCTTCCCAGGAGCCCAGCGCTGACCACTGGGGTTGGATTCCTTTTGCCCCCAGAGGTCAATGTCTTCTCCACTTGCTTCTCCCAGAAGACCTGACACCCCGAGCCCAGGAAGGGAGAGACCCACAGGCAGAGGGGAGGCCTGGGACCAGTGCAGGCAGGCATGGGACTTCTGTCTGCCAAGGACAGCATCTGAAGGGCAGTACAGCACTGTGACCTCCGCCTCCCACCACCCGAGGGCTGTGTGCCCCCTCCTTGTCCTGAGAGGGGACTTGCTTTGCAGCTTTGCAGCAGCTGCCCAGGCCCCAGGGAGCAGAGGCAGGTCCCCAGGGTGGAGCCCGGCTGGCTCATTCCTGGAACCTCCCTTCACCAGGTAGCAGAGCATTTTAAAAGTCCGTGTCCACACCAACCAACCCAGAGCAACTCGGGGTCCCTGTGAGGTCGGGCACAGACACCGCACTGGGTCAGAGTCAGGGTGTCACAGGACCCCACGGTTCTTTGCTTCACATCCTTTGCTCCAGCCGGGCTGGGACTGCAGCTCAGCCCTCCCCGCACCACAGGCCAGCGGGAAACAGAGGCGGAGTGTGAATCACACAGGTCAGCACCCGCAGTGTGGCCCCCAAGAGCCCATCAAGGATGCTGCCAGTGCAGCGCAGCAGCCAAAGCCTCGTGCTTGGAGCCCAGGTACAACCTCAGGACAGCCTGGACATGGGCAGCAGATGGAACGGGGCACTGGTTAGGAAACGTGGCCCAGAGAAGGCCCTGGTGGCCTTGCACAGATCACATGCCCTGGTCATGCCCTTTGACAGTGCCAAGGACAGGGTTCAGAGAAGGGTTGGGCAGTGAGGCCTTGGCGCCTACCCCCTATCCTGTCCCTGCCCTGTGCAGCCCCGGACATTCCCTTTCCCCATCTGGTGGCCCTGCTCTAAGGTGGTTCCTGCCGTGGGGACAGTGGCCCATGTGACCAGAGTCTTGCAGCCCCACTCTGGGCCCTCATGCCTTCTTTATACATGAGAGGAGAGGGTTGGGAAAGCCAGACACCCGCCCCCACATAGTGGCAGAGCTGAGTTCAGTCCAGGCCCTGCTTCTCCAGGCTTCTGTCCCTGGCCAAGGATGGACCCTCAAGGGGAGGGGACTGGGTCCTGGAGGTGCGGAGGGTGGTGCCAGGAGGCCTGATCCATGGCCAGCCACACCCCCAGGCAGGGCTCTGAGGCCTGTGTGATGGTGGGGTGGGTGGCCCAGACCAGAGTGGTGCTCACTTCTCTGTGTGGGAAGCCAGGCAGCCAGGAGCTGGCTTGAAACGCTGCCCGCAGTGCGTGTGGGAGGCTCAGGCCTGGAGTCCCAGAACCCAGGCAGCTGCCTGTGCCCGGTGCCCCAGCTGCTGCTGCCTGGCCCTGCCTGCACTGTGGGTGGCACCAGATGCAGGAGAAGGCGGCGCCCGTCACACCCAGCCCCGCATCTCCATGCCGAACCCTTGCTTTTCTTGGCTCTTTGCAGAGCGCAAGGACAAAAACTCAAGGTCACTTCTGAGCGCTTCCTGGGTGGTGACAGCTCTGATGCCCTGACAGGGACGCCTGTGAGATGAGGGGTTTGGCAGGACAGCTCTTCCTGTCTCCAGGGAGGGCGCGTTGTGAGTTTCAGTATTGTTATTGTGTTAGACATTTTTAGTTCAAAGGTCCAATTGGACTCGTTGGCTAGTGCTGGCCATCGGGTCGGGAGCGGCTTCATCACTCAGGGAAGCCGTGGGCACCGTCTGGCCCTTCTGCTGCCGCTTACACACGAAGTGGGGCGTCCCAGCTCCGGGGCCCTGCAGGTGTTTCGTGCAGCACTCTCCTCTCCTCACACGTACTTTCTGTCTTCTAGATGCCCTTCCTGTTGCCTTAGACTTGCGCCCTCCAGCCCCCAGCCTTGGTGGAGACCCTGTGCTCGCGCCCCTCCGTGCTCGGGGGCTGTGCGCCGCCCCCCCGGGCCTCTGCCTTTTCTCGCTGATGGCAGGTGCTGCCCTCCTCGGTGTGAATGTGCTTTTTGTTCTTGAAAAGATTTCCTGAACTCAGGTGTGCCCATGACTTGAGAAAAGTCCCAAGGAGATGAGGTCAGGCGGATGGGGATAAGTAACAGAAGTGATCAGTTGTCACCGACGCCAGAGGACAGCGGCTGGGCTGCCACCGTGCGTGCCAGGGGTGGCGAGGCAGTGCCCAGCGTGACTCCTACACAGTGGCTGTGCACATGCCCAATGTCACCAGCCCTGGGGCCGCCCGTGCATCCTGGGGTGCAGAGGGGCTTCAGGCCCCCACGTCCACACCTTGTCAGTGTGTCTGTAGAGGTCTTGGGTGCTGCCAGCAGCCCTGACCACCGCGCTGCTTTGCAGACCTTGGGGCTGGCTGCAAGGGAGGAGCATCGACCTCATTCCTGCCAGAGCCCAAAGTCCCCTCCCACTGACAGTGACTCCCCAGCCGCAGCCCAGGCTCCTGGGGCCCACGCTGGGGTCCCACCTGCTCTGACACAAAGCCTCTCAGCCTCTTGGAGCCTGGTGTCTGTATCTCCCATCCCCCTCCTGACTTGGTTTGTGTCCGGGACAGAACGGCGGCCCTGCAGGGCCACGGTGGTGCTCACAGCCTACCCCCTGGGCCTGGCTGTCTGCACAGAGGGCCCTGCACCAGGAAACCCGGACTCGGGGCAGCTGGGGGCCGAGCCTCCCCCTTGTTCCGCTTCTCGTTGGCTACTGGCTTTTCCAAACGCCCACAGCAGTTCACAGTTTTAATGCGACTGTGTTGTGTGCATAGTTAAGTTTAGGGGAAATAATAGCTTGAAGAACGTGGAAAAGCCCATTTATTTAGCTTTTTATTTATTTATTAGGGTGAGAGGGGGGCTCATCTTTCCTTCTATGTTTTGTTACAACGGGATCTTTTATTACATGGTGGTGCCTCGGTTCATGAGCCTCGTTTTCTCCCCGATTCTGGTCACAAACCAAATTGGATGAGAACCAAGTGGAATTTCCCCCAGGTCAACACTGAATCCCACAGTTAATGTGCTGCGGTTCTTGACCAGTTTGGTGGAGAGTTAAGCTCATGAACCACAGTGCTGCTGTGTTGTTTTCTTCAGTTCCCAGCTAATTAACAGATTTTCCTTGTAAGGTCATGGACGGTTTTTATCAAGTGTATTTGCCTGTCTGTTCAGAGGATAGTTTTCGTCTTTATTTTGCTAACACGGTGAATCACTAGGCTTGATCCTTGTTCAGTTGGCTCAGTGTTTTCTTTGTGTTTTGCTGCTGGGCAGCTTGCTAACATCTTTTAGGTTCTGCATCATGTTGCAGAAGTGGGCTGGCCGGCCCTTCCTTCCTGCACGTCCCTGCGGCTGTGGTAACAGGCCACCCGAGCCCTCGAAGGAGCCCTGGGGAAGCGCACCGGGCGCTGCTCTCTTTAGGGGGATTTCAGTCTTGAATTCAGTTCTTTGTAAGAGTGCAGCTACTTTGTATTTCTTCTTGTGTCCCTTTTGGCAACTTGAACAGTTTTTGTCTTAGGAATCTGACTCCCAAATCTTCTAATTTTGTCACATCCTCTTAGTTTTTAAAGTATGGGACCTAGATGGTTTTGTATTTTTGCTCTGAGGCAGTTGTGTGTGTTGTCTCTCTTAGGTTTTTCTTGTCAGTTTGACTGTGCTTTACCCATTTTACTGACATCAAAGAACCAGCTTCAGCTTTCTGTGACCCTCTCTTATCTGCATTTCTTTTTTTTCCCCTAACCCTCACTATTACTTACTTTCCTTGGTCCATCTATCCTTTCTATGCCTTTTTTTTAGAAGAACTCCTAATTTGAGTATCAATGATAATTCCAAGTTTGCATGCACCTAAATTTATAAAACAAAATTATTTTACCTTTAGCCCACAGTGCTAGTGAGCAGTGCGCTTAGCGGAGTTGGCTTAGTCAACTGCAAAGTGTCCATTGTGACTTCTAGGGGTTCCCTTTTCCTGCCTAAGTTCTTGGGTTTAGGAAGTTTATAGCTATAGTTTTCTCTTCATATATTCCAAATATATACTATTTTTATTTTCTATTTTTATCATTGTCTCTTTTTGGACCTGTGAATTATTTATAAATACATTACAGTTTTCTAACTCTTCGTTTCTGGGTTAACTACATGGTGTCCAGAAAACGTGAGCTGCACTGCGGGGTAGAGCTCTGCGTTTGCCCAGAAAATGCGGGAGCCCAGCCCTGCAGCCTGGACACTTAGGAACCCCCCAGAAATTACTATCCAAGCATTAAACAGCAAAACAGAAACATGTGGATTGTCCTCGTCGGCCATAAATAAAGTCACCCATCTCTAGTCAGGAACGAGAAGGACCCTGAGTCACCTTACATGGTGACTTGGCTTTGGGGGCTCTCTGAACATGGCGTTTGCTCACTGGCTCATGCTGGGGCGTCATAATGACTCCGTGTGAAGGTGAAGCCAAGACGCCCAGGCTTGGATGCCCTGGTGCTGCTTCAGGCTTCCTGATAGTCAAGACCCCTCAGGACCAGAGAGAAGGCCCAGCCCTGCTTTGCCCGGGGAGGGGCCGCCCCATGGCAGAGCTGCTTCCCCAGAGGTGGCCCTCCTGTCCCCACTTTCTGAACAGTACCTTCCTCTGTTCTGCTGGTGTTGACAGCTTGGGTTGGCTCTGCTCAGCTTGGAGCACTGTCCTCTGGGTTCTTTGTGGACAGTAGCCCATCACCACAAAGAGGGAGGAACTGTGCCAACTGTGAGGGCTGAGCCTGGGAGGTGTCAGCAAGTGCTAAAGTTTAGGGTTCCCAGCTGCAAGTCTTAAGGTCTCCAAGGTCCAGCAACTGGTGGAAGCATCACAGAGCTCAGAAAAGCCCTCTCGATCTTGGCCAAGGTTTCTGTCAGTGCAAAGACAACAGCTGAACCAGCCACGAGAACCAAGTGACCCAACTCAGGGCTCCATGTCCCCAGTGGGCACCCCAGCTGCTCCCCCAAGCACGTCTCACTCAAGTGTTTTCCCTGGGGCCAGGTCATGAGGTCCACTGTGTGGCTGACCTTGGCCTCCAGGCCCCCAGAACCTGGCCCAGGGTCCCCAGCCTCAATCACATCAAGGTTGTTAACTATGCAGGATGTCCCATTGCCACCAGGGAGGTGGGGACAGAGGTACTCACCCCAGGGTATATCCTGGGGCCTCGTGGAGCCAGGTCCAGGGACCCACCTCTCTCTAGACGGGGCCAACACCTCACTGCACCTCAGTGGGCTTGGGGATCTAGGCCAGGTCATACCATGTGAGTCACACTGATTCAGGGCCCATGGCCCTGCTGTGACCCACAGGCCTCTGGACCTGGCTTCCCTCTGACTCTGTGCCCATGCTGCAAACACGCAGCCCTTCTTGTGTGCAGACTGGGCCAGCACCGGGCCCTTTCCCGCCTGTGTGCAGCTGCTCCAGGGTGCACGCACCCCCAGACCCTTGTTATCCAGGTCTCAACTTAATGAAAGTTCCCTGGAGCCCCTTTCCCATCTGCCCAAGCCAAATGAGTCCCTGAGTCAGCCCAGTCCTGGTGACACCTGCTGCGTGTTCATCCCAGCACCATGCAACAGGTCCTGGCTCGTTTCCTGCTGGCCCCTCCCACCCTGCTGCAAGCCCTGTGCTGACATGCTTGGCTTCTCTGTCCCCTGGGACCTCCTGGCCCTGCACAGGTGCTTGGTGGCTCACTCAAGGACTGAGGGTTAACAGGATGAGGTAACAGGCGTCTCCATTGCTGGCTTGCATGACTCAAAGCAGAGTTCTTTATGTCATGGCCTCTAGGCCTTTGGTGTGATAGCATGGATTATAAATCACCATGTGCCTGGTGTCCATGCTCCTGGGTATGGAAAGAGCACTTTTAAGAAATCAAATTTATTTTCAGATGTAACTAAGATGTTAAACAAGAGTGAATCTGATGTGTGGCCCTCATTCTCAGAAATGTTTTTACTGTGTCCCTTAGGTCTCTGCTCTCCGATCTTCTGCAGGGAAAGTTAATTTGTCTGTAGATATAAATGTCCAATTCAGCCTGAGGGCCTCTTGGATTCATTGTATCAGACCCCATTGCTACCAGGAGTGGGGTGCAGGGAGGTGGCGGTGGGGGGCAGGAAAGACGACTCCCAGATGGGAGCCTTACCCTGGCGCAGCACCCACACCTGATTCTAAGTAACTCGCTAATTTGCAGCATGGGGAAAAACTCAGACCTGGGGCACTGAGCTGCACCCCCTTCCCTCTTCTTTATTTTTTGTTCTAGAGGTCTTGCAGAGCCCCCAAGGCACCCAGGCTGGTTCCAAACTCCCATCCTCCCACTTCAGCCTCTTTGAGTGGGAGGATTACTGGCCTTTCCCCCCACCCTGGGTCTAAATTGTCCTCGGTAATAATAGGTTTGATGTTGCTTTTAAAACTGTCTCTGTCAAGTAGATAAATTTAAGCTATAGAAAATTGTGTCATGAGCAGTCTCCAAGTGAACAACACTTCAACTTATGATCTTTGAGCTCCTCAAGGATGAGAAGGTGATATGCGTCCTTTCTGTAGAAACCTACTTCCAATTTTGGATTTGGGTCTTTCCCTGGCCTGATGACATGCAGGACAGCACTTTTCAGTGCTGGGCAGGGCTAGACCCCACCGGTCAGGAAGTCCTCGAGGTGTCCACAGCGTCACAGCACACACTGGGCTGGCGTGCACTTCAGGCGTTGCACTGTTCCGGTTCTCACAGCCCTTGCCTCCTCAGGTCTGTCTGGATGCCGCCTGGTTGTAAGTCATGGAGCACCTGTATTTCTGTTTGAAACTCCAGTGTTGATGGAGATCACACACTTACTGCCAATACTAAAGGCTCTGAATTGTTTCCTAAGAAATGAGGTCCACGATGGCGCAGGGTCACAGAGGACCCCGGGACACATGTGTATACCAGGCCCTGTTCTTCCAACCTTCCCTCCACCCATGGGAGTCGATGCCAGGTGCAGGTGTTTGTTGGATCCGGTCCTCGTTAGCTTCATTCTCACTGAGCACGGTCCTCTTGCTTCTCCACCTTACTCGCTGGGGCACACAGTCCTGCCACGGCAAGGTGGCCCTGTCCCCCGCTGTGGCTGCTCCTCTGTGGACACACCACATCACTCAGGGCCTGGGGTTCCCTTCACACCTTGCGTCTGCTGCTCTGCAGAAGGCCCCGTCTGCCTGGAAGCCCATGGTTCCAGCTGGGAGCCAGGCACACTCTGCGAACCCCTGGTCACTGATGGAGTAGCTCTGCTCCTGGCCACCAACGCCCACAAGCCTATGACACCTCAGCACCCCTTTTACAACTGGCCACCTCCAAGCACACTGCCTGATTCTTGAGCAGATTATACGTCCAGCCTGAAAATAGTTGCTTCAACATACAAATTACTCCCACAGGGTCTATTTACAGCCAAGACTTGTGCAGACGGACGCCTTGATAAATGTGTCTTTATTTGCTGTGAATAATTTCTACAAGGTGTCACTGGAAAGAAGTGACTCACACTTTGCCTTGGGAGGACGCTGGGGAGGGATATGGGTGGCAGCGTGCACACCACTGTCCATCGGGCACCAGCTCCACGGGACTGTTCCGGGGTCAGCGGGGGAGATTCGTCCACTCCTGCAGGAGCAGTGCTGGCTGCCTGGCACACACATGCGAGAGGCAAAACTGAACCAGGACACGGCGCCTAGCTGGGGCCCCAGTGGGCCCTTGGGCTTGGGGAGGCTACGCCGGGTCCCAGGGCTGAGTGAGGGGCCACATCCAGCTCCCGACGCTGAGCTCGCAGTTCCTCCTTGCCAGTGTGCCTGCAGGTGTGCAGAGGGGAAGGGTGCAGAGAAGCAGGGGTCACAGGCCCTGCTCTCCAGCTAAGGGGTGACGAACGCTGGGGTGAAGGTGCCCCACTGAACACACAGGGACTTCCAGTGCCCACACTAGGCAGTGGGCCAGCACTGCCCCCTCCTCCTCGTCTGCCCGGTCTTCCCCTTCCCTGGCCTCTGTCTCCTGAATCCAGCTCCCGTCCTCCCCTGGCTCCAGCCCATCGCTGTGGCTCTGGAGGTCAAGGCTCCCACCAGTGCTGTGCCATTCTGCTCAGGTTCAGCAGCCTGGCAGTGGCCGAGAAGCCAGCAGCCTCTGGTGCGTGGAGGGCTTTCTCAAGAAGTTTCTGTGATTGACAAGTTGTTGCCTTTTGATTTTTCTTTGCTTAGAAAAGTTGAGACCCGTGACTTTGGTGCACGCCCGTGCCTGGCACCCTCACAAGCAGACACGCAGTGACTGCAGTCCAGCGCAGAGCTCATGCCTCACTTGTGTGAAGCCTCAGGGTCCATTATCAGTCCCACAATAAAGGCAAAAATATGCATAAAATCAGAAATATTAACTCTGGATGCCTCATGAGCCTGGTGACTGCAGCTACCTGGCTGAGTCGGTGGCCTTTTGGGAGGGGTCGGGTAGTGTGGTTTGGGCCTTGGGCTGAAGTTGACAGCACCCTGGCTCGTCTCCCCACTCCTCCTCAGGGCCTCGGGGCCCAGGCGCTGCCTCTGCCCTCCTTGGAGCCGCACAGCGGCCTGGTCAGGTGTGGCGAGGTTGGCAGGCTCAGCCACTCCTGTCTTTCTGAGCACAACTTCAGTCACAGGAACTGTGCGGCTGGCTGGGACTCAGGCAGCACAAGGAGGGGTGGCATTGCTGTGACACCGTTTCCTGTGCTGTCCCCAGAGGTGAAAGAGGAAGGCACCCCCAGCCCAGTGAGTCCCCGGCTGCCATCTGTACTGTTTCCCAAGCTGTTCACAGGCTTCTCATGCAGTGAGAATGATCAGTGTAAAGATCCACGCCTGCCCTGCATCCCTCAGCACCCTGTGGAGCAATTAGCGGGTGTCCGGCTGCCCTGGAGGCTGAGACCCAGCCACACAGTTAACGACTTCAGATTCCAAGAGTAAATAATCCACAGCTTTACACCCTTGCAGATTGCCACATCCCACAGATTGAAGATGCCGAGGTCCAGAACAAGACGTACAGACACGGAGACAAACTCATCATTGCCTGTCACGAGGGATTCAAGATCCGCTACCCTGACCTGCACGACGTGGCCTCACTGTGTCAGGACGACAGCTCGTGGGACAACCTGCCCATCTGCCAAGGTACCCGGCTGCCGGCTTCTCCCCGGCTGTGCAGTCGCCAGGCTGCGCGTGGCTGCACCAGGCCCAGAGGATGCCGGGGAGCTGCAGAGCCCTGCCCCAGGAGCCCCAGGCTTCTCTGTCACCACACCCCATTCTGCACACTCCCGGGCCTAAAGTGACCTGGAGAAGACCTCGCCCCAGTGCTCTGGCTGTCCCTTCAGCCTGGAGGCTAGGAGACTCAGCTCCGGGTGGAGAACATGACAACGAGGTACTGCACACCTGATGGAAGTCACAGGGCACTTACAGCATTTGTAGCAAGAGCGCTTGCTGTTTCAGCAGTGGTGAGAATATACTTAAAGTCCATGATAAAGAGCTATTTTTCTATTAATAATGTTTTCCCTTTTTGTAATGCACAAAGAGGAGGAAAGTAATCAAATTCAAGATTCATACACATCACAGTGACTATTTCTCACCTCGCACGTTCGGAATGTGGAGGGCTCTGTCTGTGAACCCAGCTGGGTCCACACTGATTCTAGTTTTACTCCCGCCGTGTGACTTGGACCCCAGGCGCAGAGAGCAGGTGCGCACTGTGTACTCTGAGGGAGGGGCGGGCGAGCTTGTGTAGTGCCGGGTCCCGGGCTTGTCTTTGTGCAAGGACTTGCAGCGGCCAGACTCCCACACTGCACTGCACCCCATCACTGGAGAGAAATTGTCACCATCCTTGGGAGCTGGAGAGCCTTGGCCCTGGGGTGACGAGGCTGCCGGTGCAGGACAGAGACAGCGGGGAGCACTGTCCACGCTGCTCCCCAGAAGCTGCTGGGCCGCTGGTCTGTCCTGCATGCCATGCTGCAGGGGGCCACACCGGGTCCTGCCGGGTCTCTGCCACTTCTCACCTGCACGTTTCCCAGGGTCCTCTGCTTCCTCCCCTTCTCGTTACCCTGTGTCACTTACCACAGTGTATTCCTGGGGAGACCTCCACTCCAGTGATGCTGGGCGTGCCCCTTGGTGGCTTCCCTCTTTGTGTCCTAGAGTTTAGCATGCACACTCCTGTTGCTAGGCAGGCTGCTCTGTGCCACCCCCTGGCCGCCCCATCTCCAGTACCTGTCCAGCGTGGCTGTGCTGGGTCTGCCCCACATTGCACTGGTTGATCACTGCGTTTAGTGATGAACCCCAGGGGCTGGCAGGTGAGCGTGCACCGGGTGGGCCCTCTGCCCTGACCAGCACCTGGCTCCTGGCTGGCCGCTCCTGAGACCCCCAGTGCACACCATGGAATCCTGCCTGCCCCTGGCAGGGCACTGGGAATGAGGACTGGAGTCACCCCCGAGTCAGCCTGGGCAGCCTGGCACCTCTCCAAGCTCCCTGGGGAACGTAATTATCCCTTAGAGCCATGTTTTGTTCTTGGGCTTGTATTTTCACCTTTAGAGTGAGGGGCTAACACTTAAGGACTTCTGTGTTATGTAGAGGTGCGAATAGAAACCACTGAGCCAGCACGTGGAGTGTTTCCTGTCTCACAGGCCGTGTGCACAGTGACCCCGACCAGAGTGAGCAGAGGCTCCGGGACACTGTTCTCCAAAGCAGAGGTCCCACCGCGAAGCAGGGCTAGAGCAGCTGTGCCCCGGCAGAGGCGGGTGCCAGGCCTACGCTCCAGCTCACGTTGCGGGACCGCAGTTCTGGGGCTGGGCCCTCTGCAGCAGGCCAGCTGCCGCGAGCACTTCTGGCCTGTTGGACCTTCAGATGTCAACAGATGACAGAGTGAACCTTCCTCTCTCTCCCACATTTCCAGGCTGCCTGAGGCCTCTGGCCTCCTCCAATGGCTACATGAACGTCTCTGAATCCCAAAGCTCCTTCCCTGTCGGGACTGTGATTGCCTACCGCTGCTTCCCGGGGTTCAAGCTCCAGGGGGCTGAGCATCTCCAGTGCTTGCACAACCTGATCTGGTCATCCAGCCCGCCCCGGTGCCTGGCTCTGGAAGGTAATGCACCCTGCCATCCCCGGGTGGTGTTGGGTCTTCCCAGCAATGTTCCCAAGGAGGGAAGAGCGAAGACACAGGTTCCCTGAGCCTGTTCTCCCCCACACTTACACCAGAGGTAAAGCTTGGTCCCCATCCTTATGCTTTAAGGGGAGAAGAACAAATAAAAGGAAATCACAGCATCGAAGGTTAAACCGCAGTGTTGCGGTTATATGAAATGTCCTCGGAAATTAATTTTCCGTGCACCAGGTGAAAACAAACTGCATCACAGCCTCCTTAATCTCAGCCCTCGCCTTCCACCATGCCAGTGTTGCCTCCCTGTTTCTGCACAGTTTGGGGCTGAGCTGTAAGTGCTTGGGGCAGGCTCGTCCCCGGAAGCCTGGAAGCAGGAGCACTGTCCTTCTCCTTCTGAACCTGCACGATCAGTGCTGTGGAGGTCTGAGGTAGCCAGGGCGGGGTACCCCGAGCAGAACAGGTGGTGCCACGGGTGGGGTCCACACAGCCTCCAGCAGGTTCCAGGCCCGGACACGGCACCCTCACTTTGCCTCAGGCCTGGATTATGCCCCTTGAGCTTCTTGGCCGTGGGACACAAGCCCTGCCAAGCCCTTGTGCCCTAATTTAGGGAAGGAAGCAAACCTCGGTCCACGCTCAGGGTGGTGTGGGGCCCCTCCAAGCTGGCCTCTTGGTGGGCACAGGCTGGGGTACCTGGAGCGACTGGGGAGGTACTCACTTCCAGAAGGAAGGACAGGAAAGAGCACTGGATAGGCGGGATGGACGGAAAGGCCTGGAGTGGTCACTAGCATCCCCACTACCCCAGCTGTCACCCGTCCCATCCCCTGGGCTGGGGCCAGAAGGGAGGAGTTAGTCAAAGTAGGGACATCCAGTTATACCTGAGTTTCAGGCACACAGCAAATGATTTTCAGTAGGTGCCTGTCCTGAATTGTGTGGCTCTCGTGCCTGGCAGTACGTGGGTGGCATGTTTTATGTGGTATATATATATATATATATATATATATATATATATATATATGCTTTGTCTTTCTGAAGTTCAGATGGCCCTGAGTGTCTCATATTCTGTGGCCTGGTCTGGCCATCTGGTCACCCTGCTTCTGGGGGGGCACAGCCTCCCTGTCATCAGGATGGGGCTGGAGGGGAGCAGGGTGCTGCTGAGAGAAGAGGGCTCTTTCCTAGTTCGCAGCTCCTACCTGCCCAGGGGCAGCACGACGGCACCATTGCCTTTCAGTTCAAAATGGCGAGTTCTAAGTCTTTCTAGATTTGGTTTAAATGTTTCTCGCAGTCAGGTTCTGTTCAGTTTCATCTGGGGACTTGGAAAGCCTTGGTGTGTGTGTTTGTTTATTTGTTTGTTTGTGGTGGTTTTCCGATACAGGGTCTCACTATGCAGCTGGGACTCACCCTGAGCTCACTTTGTAGCCCAGGCTGGTCTCAAACTTGCAACCATCCTCCTGCTTCAGCCTCCCAAGTGCTGGGATTACAGGCGTGAGCCACCACATCCGGCTTTTGGAAAGCCCTTTTTAGAGATCCCAGAGAAAATGCTCGGGTAGGCATGAAACCAAAGCTAACATTGAGAGACAGAGGTCTGGGATTCGCAGCAGGAGGGAATCAGAACCAGCTGGCAGCTGCCTAGCCAGGAAGACACCGCCCGCCCACTAGTTCTTAAAGTACTGTTTGTGTCTTCAATTCCCATCTCTGAATAATCTGATGGGACCAGGCCTTGAGACCTTTGTTAAAGGGGGAAAGGTTTATTTAGCTCACAGTTTGTAGAGGTTTCAGTCCACCATGGGCTGGCTCCAAGGCAGGGTGGCACATGGCAGAGGGCAACAGTTCATAGCAGTGGAAGACAGAAAAAGCAACGAGGAAACTCTTTCTGCCCCTTTTATCTTATCAGGGCACCAGGATTATGGGGTACCAAAGAAATCCCTAGACAGATTTAGTAATCTCCCACCCTTAATCCCAGCAGGTCACATTCTAGATCCAGCCGCTTCTGGCAAAGCCCCATGACCATGTGAAGCTTTGAAGGGACATCTAGATACAGCCGTAACGGCTGGCTTGTGTAAGGTGACCCTCAGGTGACGTGGGAAGAGCTGAACAGTAGCAATTGCCAGCCTCACTCTTGAACTGCCTATGCAGGGGCCAGGCTCTCACCACAGTGTGTGACCAGAGGCATCCGCCCATGGCCAGCAGGAACAGAGCCCAGGCCACCTCTCAGCTCCTGAACTCAACCAGGCAATTCATATGGTCCTGTTGTCCTAGACAAATCCCAGCTGCTGAGGGGCCCACTGCTGCCTCCCGGTGGTTGCCATGTGTGCTCTTGCCCCTGACCAAGCCTGTTGTCCCCAGAGTGTGTCAGCAATGAGCCAGGCCAATTGCACAGTGACCCTCTCTGCATTGAGGGGAACCAGGCCATGGCCTGGCTGGCAGCGTCTGGAGTCTCCAGCTGGCCTGGGGAAGGCTTGGTCCTGAGGTGGCTGTGCATAGGGCTGTGGCCTTTAGGAAGGTGAGGGTTTGGGGACCTGTAATTTGGCTGAAATGTGGGGAGGAGAGGGGCACTTGGGGGGAGCTCATGGTCCCCAAGGCTGTGCTGGAGGGGCCTGACCTGTCCTGGCCTCCCTCCTCCACCTCCATACCCCCGTCGCCCACATGAGCGGCTCTGCGCCTCCACTCCCTACACCTGGACACTGTGCTCCTTACGGCCTGGAGTGGGGGCCCTGGGGCCATGGGTGACCCATGTCCTCACTAAGGAGGTTTCTGCAGGTGCTTTGTCACAGCACGCAGAGCCAACACACCTGTGTGGCCTGTCCCGGCTGCGCCCTCCCCTCACACACGCTGCCCTCCTGGCCCCAGCATCCCTCCGGGCACACATCCAGGTGACACATGCGCAGCCTCATTGGTCAGGAGCCCCACGCATCAGCCAAAGCCTTAGGGACTTAGAGCTGGGGTGGATTCTCCAAAACAAAAGAACCTTCTGTTCCCTTTGAGACAGGCACGTGCTCCCTGGGAAGAGGGAACCTGGCTGTCCCTGTCCCGTGTGCCAGGCATGAGTCAGGGAGCCTCGCTTGAGTCACACAGCGTTGACCTCGGCTGGAGGTGCAGCCTTGGGTGGGGACACATGTTGAACGGGTGCAGTCCCCCTCACCCTGCTCTGCCCAGCGTGGAGGATCCTGGAGCTGGCGCTGTTCACACTGCAGTCACCTTGCCTGTGACCCTGGATGGGTATTTTATTAACAGTAGATACAAAACAGCAAGCAGTCCTTTTAATTTATTGTTCCCAAGCAACGGTAAATTGTCGTAATGCAGTTTCTGTGTTCCATTCTCCCGAGACAGCAGAGCAACAGCAAGAAATAGCGCTCGCTCGCCCGCTGGCCGCGTGCTGGGCTGCGCCCCACTGGAATCCCCCCTCCTCTTTCTTTTCGCCCTGAGCAATCACCACAGTGGCGGCTGGTCCCGCTGCACCCCTGCGCTCAGGCTTGACTGTGCTGTAACCTCAAGAAGCTGCAGATTCCTCTTCTCTCTCCTCTTCCTCCTCCTCCCACTCTTCCTTCTCCTTCAGTTTTTTTTTTTTTCCTATATTGAATCAGGAGACACTGAGCCTTTTGTCCTAATAACCAAGAGGCCTTGTTCCTGTGTGCTGGGTATGTGTGATTCTGAGGCTCTGTCTCCCTTGAGCTCCTGACTGCCGACCTGACTGCCCACCTGACTGCCCTCCCGAGACCCCGAGCCTGCTGGGAGGCTGCGTGGCTCAGGTTCCTGCCTCTCACCAGTGTATATCCTCACTTTGCCCTGCATGCCCTGCTTACCCCTGAAAACCCTGCGCTGCAAGCTGAGGCCTTTCCCCGGGATGTTGAGAGGTTGGGTTACCCAAGAGAGGGGCTTCCTGATGGGTCTGAGTAAAGGGGGAAGCATTGGCTTTTGTCCTCAGCCTCTGGGCCTCAGCCTCTGGGACACCCTCTGCTGTCTGCCCTGGGGAGGTTTATGTCCTTTCCTCCGGGGAAGGTGATGGCTGGTATTGCACAGCAATAAGAACCCCCGCAATCAGGAGCGGCGCAGAAGGCAAGAAGTCTTCCATCCCCTCAGGGCTATGGGCACAGGAGGGTCCAGTGGTGCTGGGCTAGTACTTTGGTCCCTCCCTGTCTCCTTCACCACCACATCGGGCTCCTGGGTCCCTGTCCCAGGCCCCACCTCCTCCTTCCCAAAACTTGTCCCCGATGCCTGGTCCCTGTGCTGCGGCTGTTTTCTGTTGATTCAGGGGAGCTCGTGATGGTTTTGATGTGGGTTTTTCAAAAGGTCACTAAAGACTCTAAGCTGTGCCTTGCCTTCTTGAAAGCCCAGAGTCCATAGGAGGGACTTCTGGGGACTGTGCTTGTGCTCGGGTGAGAGATGGGAAGCCAGTGCATTTTCCAGTCCCGTCTCAAATTAAAGCCAGTCCTTGTCTCGAGCTGTCGCATAGGAGAACCGTGCCTTACGTCGCTCTGGGTTCCCGTTCCGCGGTGTCTTATTCTGACACAGCTGTTAGACGGGAGGAACAGTCACTGCGCTGGGGGGCCGGAGACTCTCTAGGCAGCATGACTGGCGTGGCGTGAGGGAGCCCCGCCGGCCACACTGGTTGGTGCTTGCATGGTCGGTGTGGCCCGTGGCACTAAGTGTGGGTGACTCCACTGTGCCTGACACATGGGGACACAGCACCAGCCTGGATTCTGCCAGCATCTGCACCCAGGGCCACTTGCCACACCAACCTGGCCCAAGTTCATGCAGGCTTTGACCCTGCCCGCCACTGCCGCAGACCTTGCAGCTTCTTCCAGCTGCAGGATGCCCCGGGTCCTCATTGGCCAGAAACATGTTGTGGCAGGATCCAGGGTCCCTTCTGCTGCCCAGGGGCCAGCCCAGGACAGGACAGACACAGGCACCAAGAGCCAAACAGCAAAAGATCACCCCATGGCCCTGGGGGCTATCCAAGGTCCCCAGGGCCAGGCTCCCTGGGAGGCTCCCCTGCTCTGCTGTCAGCCAGCTGTGTGGGCTGGTGCTGTGCTCCTGCTCCCTACACAGAGCCCCACCCCGGCCCCACATGTCTTCCTCCGTGACACTGGTGCTGTAGGATGAAGCACCCACCCTCCTTTAGCTTGGCCTTGTCCTAGCGCAGGTCCACCTGCCGTGAGCCCAGGTGAGGCCACAGCCCAGTGCTGGGCTGGGGCTGCAGCCTGAGAATGTGGGGTTGACAGCTCAACACCAGCTCGTGCTCTGCTGCCCCAGCCTGCCCCTCACTCACCCACGGCCTCAGCCCCAAACCTTGCCCCACCCCGTCCCCCTCCCCCATACCCCAGTGACACTGGGCGGCACCTGCTCCGTAAGCCACATTGCTGCCGCATTCTCCTGGCTGCTTGGTGGAGCTAAGGGGAGGAGCTGGCTCTTCTGAGCACCGTACTCGCCTCTGTGCTTGCCGTGACTGGGGTCTCATCCTCAGAAAATCCGTGAGGGCGGTGCCCGCTGCCCTTTCTACAGACCGTGGGAACCACGGCTCAGGAAGGAAGTGGGAGTGGACTGCGAGAAAGGAAAGGGAAATAAAATGCAAAGCAGGGGGCCCATGACCCCACTTTGCACGGTCTCTCGTGCTGTGCTGGGGTCCCGGCACGGGCAGGAAGCCTGCCCTGCCCTGTGGGTGCTGCGAGGGCTGCTGGGTCCGCACCGGACCCCGACTGATTAGTGCATTGTCTCTTGCAGGCCCTCGGTCACTTCCTCCGTGCTGTCCCTGCCTCCTTCCCCCCTTCCCGTTTTCAGGCAGCACTGCTCTGCCTGGTGCTGGCCTTTCACAGAGCAGCGTGCTCTGTGTGGAGCACTAGCACCCCATGGCACCCTTTCCCCTGCATGTTAGAAGCACTTTTGCTGCCGTGTATTCATCTAGGACCATTTCCAGAGCACGGTGCACACGTGCACACACACACACACAGAGCAGGAAGCAAAGTGTGACCACTGACCCCCACAGCTGCTGACTGACCTTGTCTGTTAGACTTGTGATTGGACAGAAGTGAGGGGAGATTGCACGGAGGAAGCTGGGGCTCTGGAAGCCCCACTTGTGGCGTGTGGGCCACTTCTGTCTGGCTGTGGAGGGGACTTTGGGAGCTGCAGGCTTCACTGGCCTGGTAGACTCAGCCCGGCTCTGCTGGTGGCAGGGTTTGTGGCCACAGAGGCAGAAAGGTCATTTCTTGTGCTCTCCAGCCAGGGGTTGGGGGGCTCCCTTTGGGACACCCCTTTTAATATAGTGCCCTTGGTTTCTCTACCTTGAAGAAGTGATAATCCCAGTCACGCCAGGGTTCAGCTGCGGGGCTGGACGATGACCGTGTCCACCAACTTCAGCACACTTGGACCCCAGATGCCCGCTGAGGCCTCTGCTGTAGTGGTTCTGGCTGGGCTCAGCCCAGCCACACTCTGCTCCCTAGGGTGAGAGTTGGAACACAGGGCATGGACCATGTGTGGTCCCCACGTTGGCCTCTCCCTGCCACCAGGACTGTGGCCCCCCACCTGCCCGAGCCCTCAAGGAGCCTTGTTTTCATTTTTTAACACTGGCATTTCACATTGTCAGCAGCTGCATTCTGTGTTTCTTCAGGGACACTAACTATTGTGTCTGGGATCAAGCCCTTCCCTGGGCAGTGTGGGCAGCGCTGACCCCACACTCGATGGTCACCGTGTCCCTAAATAGGCAGAGTCCGCTGGGTCACAGATCACGTATGCCTTTGTGGGGGGGTATTGATTGGCCTTCAGGCTGTCCAGCGGCAGTGGGGAATGCAGTCAAGAGCAGAGCCCCAGATATGGCTGTGGAAACAGCTGCGTGTGGGGTGCAGAGCTCTGCACAGTGCCCTGGAATCTTTGCCCAGACGGCCCGCTGAGCACAGGGCACAGTGGTGCTGCAGGCAGAAGTCGAGAGGCCGTGTCCCATCACAGTGCTCGTCCATGGCCCCTGGTCCCTGGGCTGTGCGTGGGGCAGCACCAACAGAGCCAGGGTCTTGGCTGCACAGGCCTGGGCCACATGCAGCCTGTGTGGGCCCAGGGCTGATGTCTGTGGGCCGCAGCTCCGGCAGCAGGGACCTGAGTGCACGACAGAGACCTGGACCAGACCCCACCAGTGTCACCCGCGCCCACCCCAGCACCCGGGGCTGGGAGCCACCCATGGCAGGTGGAGCTGCTGCGCCACCTCCCCGAGGCAGAGCTTCTCCAGCTGACCACCAGGCCAGGCCCAGCTCTCTGGACGCAGCACAGACAGCAGCGCAGGCCGTGAGTGCTGCTGTGATGAGCGCAGTGGACACGTGGTGTGCAGGTGGCTGTCCCCAGGCAGGCCCAGGACGTCTCCATACAGCTTTCAGGAGGCCCCAGACCGCAGAGTGGCTCCAGGGAGCCGTGTGCAGTGATGTGGACTCCCCTGGGGAGTCACGGTCCTGGGGCGCCTAGTACTGTGTAGGTACCTGCAAGCCGCACACTGACAGGAAAGCTTGCTGTCCTCTCTTGCAAGTAATGAAATAGATCCACAGTCAAGGCCACAGCTGATGACACACTGCTCTCAGCTGCCAGTGTCCCCTCCCCACCGCCGAGTGATGACCTTGCCTCACTCACCCAAAAATGGGAGCCCAGCAGCTTAGTGTCTTAGGGAGACCATGAATCAAAATATTTTTTAAGAGAAATTTTATTAAGGGGGCCTAGGCATGCAGCTCAGAGTGGAGGCCTTGGGCTTAGCCCTTAAAAAGGAAGCAGGGCCTTTAGAGGCCAGGCATTGGCCTGCCCCCTCCCCAGCTGGGACCCACTGCTGCTGCCCAGCTGAGCTCCTGCCCTGCATGAGGACACCTAGGGCAGTCTTGTCAGGGGCCTCTTGCAGCCTACCACATCCCTCCCCAGCTGAGATGGGGACGGGCCCTGAGCCTGCAGCTGCCATCACCCCACTGCCCCCCAAAAAGTGCTCCCCCAGGTCCCCCTGCACCCCCGTTGCCTGGTGCATGGTCTCTCTCCTCCCACCATTCTCAGCTTCCCCACAACGAGCCCCACACTTGTGCCGCCCGTCCTGCCTGCCTGTCACCTGCCCTCCCCACTGCCCCCGTGCCTGGACGGGGCCTTCCCCTCCACCCTCCACCCCTGCACCCCTCAGTCTGGACGCTGAGCCCGTGGTCAGGCTGCTACCTTCTGAACATGTCCCAGAGCCTCCTGCAGTCTGTCTGTCCCTAGTGATGGTGACCTGCCCCAATGACCCACAGTCACTGCTGAAGGCTAGCTGGCACCGCAGGGCTGGGGTGGGGCTCCCCCATCAGGAAACAGCACCTGCCCCCAAAGCTCAGCCTCCAGTGCTCAGCAGCTCAATAGCATCAGGGGGGGGTGAAGACTGGAGACTCCACAGTGGACTTGGGGACCCCTGGCCCCTCTCTGTACACTCTCTGGGCACGGCTCACCTCCCTCCCCTTGCAGCCCCTGCTGGGTGGGAACTCTTTTCTGCACAGGGGCCTGGCCATTGGCTTCTTGACGCTCGGCCTCTGGTGCCCTGCTGCCCTGGTCTTGCTAGGCAGGCACTGAGCTCCTTTGGCACTACCTCCCCTACCCCGACAGTGGTGCTGGAGCCCCCATCTGTGAGAGTGTGGGGGGCTTCCAGTTCCACCCAGCCACAGACATCGCTGTGACCCGCAGAGACCCAGCCAGGGCCCAGACTGCAGTCATTCTCTGAAAAATACTTGCTAAATAAATGATGCTTTGAAGTGAGTGACAACATGTCATTCGGACACTTGGGGAATGCATGTCACTCGGGTTGGACCTCCCATCAGGAAGATAGGCACTGCCCGATGCCTCGCTCAGGCCCTGCCTCCCTGGGAACACTCCAGTCAGCACCCCCGTGGTGGGAGCCATGGGGGCCTCTGAGTTCCACCCCCTAAACACAAGTGGCCTTTGCTATTTGGACTGGGGGTCTCTGAGCCACCGCCCCATCCTGTGCTGTGAACAGCACCCCCAAGGCCTGGGGTCACCTGCAGAGAAAAGCCAGAGGCCAGAGAGAGAGGTGGGCAGGGACCTCGGCTGGAGAAGGTGGCCCTGAGTCCCCTGGGAAGACAGAGGGAGGCTGGGTAACCATCACCCGTCTACCTAAGGATGGCACCTTCCCCTCCTGGAGAAGAGGGCAGGGCTGAGGAGAGACAGGGAAGCCCAGGACCACATATCTGACCCTCTGGGCACAGAAACTTCTGGGGCCCTGAGAGAGATGTGCCCCGCATGCCTGTCCCTCAGGAAGCCTTGGCCATGAGTTTGCTGGGGTGGGAGAAGACCCACTCTGGTCTCCTCCCTTTCAGGCCTTCTCCGTCTCATGCCATGATCAGACATTTGCACCTGGGCTGGTCACCGGGTGTGAGGAACCAGGTGGCCACACAGTGGTTCCTCTTTCCAGGCCCCGACTGGCCCAGCCCAGCAGAGCAGGCGGTGTTAGTGCCAGGCCCCAGCCTGTAGCAAGCCGCCTGCCGGGCCCAGAGCCACCTGCGGTGGGAGTGCAGCTTTGCGTGTGTGTGCTGTGACTGGGCCTGCACCAAGGCCTTCACGTTGAGCTTTGTCTATATCCTCAGCCCTTTTCTATTTTTTATTTTGAGACAGGACCTCACGAAGTTGCCCAGGGGGGTGGGGGATGGGGTTCCCAAACTTGCCATGCTCCCGCCTCAGCCTCCCAGAGTGCTGGGATTACAGGTGTGCACCAACGTTTCTGGCTTATTTTTTGTATTTGATGGATCAGGGAACTGGGTGAGAGAACAGAAGCAGAAGAAAGATTTTCCAACTCATTTTACGAAGCCAGCATTACCAAACCTGGTACCAAAACCTGACAAGAGCATTACAAGAAAAGACAGCTCCAGGTCGCTGTCTTTCCTGAATGTAGGTGGGAAAGTCTTTGCAAACATTAGCAAATTGAGTCCAACCATGTATCAGCCTTTATACACCGTGACCAAGTAAGATTTATTCCAGGAGTGTAAGGCTGTTCCACCTCTGAAAATCAATTGGCTTAATCCATCAAATCAGTAGGCTAGAAAAGAAAGAGTATATGGTCAGTCAAAAGATGCAAAAAAAAAACCAAACAAAAAGCTTTCGACAACATCGGCACTAACTCCTGCTGAAAACTCTCAGTACGGTAGGGAAAGAGGCGAGGGAGCGCCTCACTGGGTACAGAAATCTACAAAACCCTGCCGCGAACACCGCCCTTCGTGACGAGAAACTGGGAGGCTCCTGCGAGCATTGGCAGCCAGAAGAGGAGGCTCCTGCTCTGCTGCCCTCGCGCTGAGTCACCACAGGAGACAGAGGCAGAGCCTTTGTCCACAGACGCATGATTTTCTGGGTAGAAGACGTGGAAGGACGACTGCGCTCACTGCCCGGGCTGGTTTCAGCCCAGACGGCAGCAGCGGCCTCGCACCCGGGGGAGGCAGCCCAGCAGGCAAGCCTGTCGCTTTCCTGCAAGTGCAGTCTGAAGCTGGAAACACAATGGCACTGATGTCTGCTTCCCCGGAGGGAGACGCTGAGGTCCATCACGGAAAGAGCGCGAGTCTACACAAGGTCAACCGTGAGACGCCCCCGCGAGGGGCGGCAGGACTTCATTGGTGGACAGGGATGCTCAGGACTGTCGAGCTGTTGGTTCTTCCCGACTTGCTCTGCAGACCCAGTGTGACCCAGCTGTTGTCCTTGAGTGTTGATAAACAGACCCTAAATTCTGTGTGGAGAGCGGAAGAACCAGCTGAGCCCAGGCAGGCAAGATGATGCCGAGACCCGAAGCCTGCAGAGCTCTAGGTGTCAGGACCACGGGCAGCAATGGCATGAGCAGGGCGGAGGAGAGCCCAGAAAGGAGCCACGTGGGTAGACATCGGACGGGAGAGAAGGGCACCGGGAGCAGATGCCACCTTTTCACCGAACGGCGCCGGCAAGGCCAATCATCTACACACAGAGAAAAGAGAAGGGAAAAAGGGAGTTTGGACGTGGCTCTTATGCCTTCCACAAAAAGAAACTCAAAATGGGTCATAGACCTGAGTGTACAAGGCAAAGCCGTGCAACTCCTGGAGAGAACAGAAAATCTCGATGGCCTTAGGGATGGGGCACAACTCCCAGGACAGGGTCCATGAAAGAAATAACCCATAAGCGAAGCTTTATTAAATTTTAAAATTCTGCTCTGTGAGAGATAATGTCAAGAGAATAAGAGCACAGGCTACAAAGGTAGGAAATACTTGCAAAATGATGAAGGACTGTTATCTGAAAAGTAGAAAGAACTCTTAAAACTCTACAGTACGAATGTTACTCACATGATGAAAAAATGGTCAAAGACTTAACAGCAAGAAGACATGCAGAGGGTTAATACGCCTGTGTAAAGATGTGCCCTGTCCTGCGTCCCCAGGGAAACATGGTTAAAATGAGACACCACTGCACACCCATTGGGCTGCCTCAGGACACAGCACGCTGCTGGGCGTGGGTGGCGGCGGCAGCCGCAGCCGTGGGCAGCCTCCGTGGAAGCAACACAGCCGCTCTGGAAGGCGCTCAGGGGCATCCTATGAAGCCACGCGCCCCGACTCCTTAGCGTGCAGTCGGGCTGCGCCCCGGAGCACAGCCGCAGGGTTGGGAAGTGTGTCCGCACAAAGCCCGCGCACACCGCTCGTGCTGCTGTGTCCGTGACCGTCCAGTTCGGAGCAGCTTCAGCAGGCGAGCGAACAGACAAGAAAATCACCCCATCTGGAGGAGAAATGAGCCACCAAGCCACGATGCCACCACATCCGCGCTCAGAACTCCTTGCATGATAGAATCCTGACCCAGGTGTTGTGATTCCACATCTCCAGTGTCGCCCTACCCCCTGCACATCTTTGCAGCATGCAGGAGCACTGGCTGGCACTGCCTGAAGGTGACCAGAGCACTGATTGGTGTCGCCCTCGCAGGCACGTGGACCTTGCCTCTCATGTCCAAGCAGTGAGGATCCTGTGAGCAGTGGCTGCCACTCCCCGGCTTCCTTTTCTTACAATATGGGACCTAATACGGTGTGGACACTGCGGCTCATCGACCCCAGAGGGCAGCAGACAGCAGAGGCCCCAGGTTATCACCAGGACTTGAAGTTTCATTCTCTAGAACATGCCCTGGGCGCTCCAGGAATTACGGGAGTGTGAAAGAAGCAGCCCTGCCCCTGGGGCATGGTGGATGTGTGTCAGTGTGGACAGTGCCTGTCTAAGGGTGATTTGCCCAGGTTTTTGAGTACGATGGAGAGAAGGTGATACACATTTGGCAGAAACCGTCCTCTGGCTTTCGAGCTTGGATCTTTTCCTGGCTAGTGATATGCCGCGTGGGCTGGGGTGCGGCTGGGTGGCTATGTGAGCACAAGGGGACCCACCAGAGTTTGACTGCTGTGCTCCCCCGCCAGAGCTGGCTAGGGCAGGTGTGTTAAGTGTGTTCTTGTATCTTCAGTTCTCTGTGGGTTTACTGGGATGCAGCCCCCTCACAAGTCAAAGAGAGTCTGTCTAAGATGTGTTGTGATTTGTGTCTAGCTGTCTCCAAGAGACTTGTGCCCCCGGAGATGGGGCTTTTGGAAAGTAATTGGATTTGGGATGCTATGGGAGCTGGGGCTTGGTCAGGGAGGTGGGTTGCTGAAGGTTGGCCTGGCAGTGTCTGTCTCCCTCCCAGCTCTCTTCTCTGCTTCCTGGCCGCCATGAGGTAAGCGGTTTTCCTCCATCCAGACCTTTCCACCAAGCCCTTCCTGCCTTGGCACCAGCCAGCTATGGGCTGAAAACGTGAGCCCGTATAGGCCCCTCCTCCTTTAAGGTGTGGGTGTCAGTGCGTCTGACAGGAACACGACTAAGCAAAGCTGTGAAGTTCTCGGCGCCCCGGGCTTCCCTGGGTCACTCCCAGAGCACAGAGAGGCTCTGGAGGGAGCTGGAGGCCACACTGGCTGCAGGCAGAGCAGGAGGACTCAGCCAGCCAGCAAGAGAGGCAGACAGGCGAGCAGGACTTTCCAGGAACTGGGGGGAAGACAGGCTTATGGGGGTGCCCTCTGAGAGCAGGCCTTCCTTGGGCGTCCTGGCCAACAGAGCTCATACAGGCCCAGGCCCTGGCCACCCCACACAGCTCCCCTGGCCAAGCTCTGGTGGGATGGGCAATGCTGAGGTCCACTCTACAGTGGCCTGGTAGTGGGGAATAACCCCCTTTTCTGAAGGCAGCTGCAGCCCCCTGTGTCTGAGCAGGCGCAGCACTGACCCCTGGTGGACAGTGATTGCTGTCAGCTCCCAGCATGTGCCTGGAACCCCCATGTGAGGTTCCTCCTCGCTGATGGTGTCAGAGGCTGTGCGAAGGCTCTTGAGGTCAGAGCTGCAGCAGAATTGTGGTTGGCGTGGCTTGCGGGGATCCCAGGCCCAGCCACTCCATGGCTTTTGCAATGACCTGGGCTGTCAGCTGCATGGCTGTGTCCTGAGAAGGCGTGGCAGGAGGTGTGTTACTGGGGAGGCTGCCCTGGGGCAATGCAGGAGCCTAAGCTGGCCACGGAGCCTGGCAGTGCCTGGCGCTGGAACTGTCACTGTTAGGGTTAGGGTTATTGGGTGTTGTTTAGGAAGTGCCTTCTGTGTACAGCAGCTGACACGCACATCCGATCCTCACAGCACCAAGGAGTGGGGAATCCTTTATCGGGTCACACCCCAGCCCACAGCAGGGCCGGAACAGGCATGTGAGTCACTGCCAGCATGCCCCCGGCAATCCTCAGCTGCCCCCACGCCGCTGTCAAGGACCCGAGCTGCAGACTCAGTGGGCCTGGCGAGGGCAGTGACCTGAGCAGTCTTCGCCAGTCAGGTCTAGAGAAAAAACACTCCAGGAACAAACTCACGTACCCTCAACTGGTCCTCGGGGACAACTGTGGCAGCTTCCTTCATCTGGCTGCTCCACCTCGGCGGGCACGCTGACCTGTTTGTGTCTCTGCGTGCCCACGGGGCTGGTGTTAGGTGGTGGCATCCAGCGTCCACACAGGTCGGGGCTCCCGCTCAGCCCCAGGAAGGGCAGGGCCGTCTCTGCTGGCTGAGTTTGCTGTGTTAGTCTAGACCTGAGTCTCAGTGGTTGCTGCCAAGTGAGTCCCTTGTTCCCTGGAGAGTGAGTGGCCATGTTGCTCCTTTCCACAGGAACAAGCTCCCAGCTCTGCCACGGCCACCTCCCTCCCAGGAGCAGAGGTGGATCCCAGGACGCAGGCTCGCAACAGAACGGAAGCCAGCCTGGGCGCCCAGGAGTGCTAGAACCAGAAGGCCCCACACCGGCAGGGCAGTCAGGGCGGCCTCCGCCCTAACGAGCCTGGCAAAGGCTGGTGGAGGTTAAGTGACCCGGGATAGCCTCACCTGCAGCTGGCCGCAGCTCCCAGCACATTTTGGTCCTCCCTGTGTGGGAGGCAGGGCCTAGTCCAGGCGCAGAGCTAGGGTGCCCAGTCCCTCGCCGACCAGACCTCAGTGGGGCACTGGGGCCTTAGAATGGGCCACAGCCCTAAGAGTCAGTCCCCAGTGACCTCAGCCCACAGGGCCAGGCATGGGCTAGCTGCACCTTTTGGTAAGGATTTGTCCGTAAACATCTTAACTTTATTTACTAAGCTGTGAGGCAGGTACTAGCATGCGTTATGAATAGGGTAGTTTAATGTGTCCATTAAACAGGGACCTGCCTTGCATTCCCTGCAAACTCCTTCCACGCGTGCTTCATCAGGGCCACGTGGCAAGGTGGGTGCTCGGGCAGGCTTCTGACCTAACACGAAAACGGAAGCCAGCCGTGTCCGTCCAGTGCTGCGGGCTGGCTCTCCAGGCCCCCACAGCTGGGGTCCTGACACTGTTGTTTTCCCCCATGCCCAAGTCTGCCCGCTGCCTCCCATGGTCAGTCACGGCGATTTCATCTGCCACCCGTGGCCTTGTGAGCGCTACAACCACGGCACGGTGGTGGAGTTCTACTGTGAGCCCGGCTACAGCCTCACCAGCGACTACAAGTACATCACCTGCCAGTACGGGGAGTGGTTCCCCTCCTACCAGGTCTACTGCATCAAGTCAGGTGAGGGTACCCTGCCCCAGACAGGGGCACCACCAAGGGGCGCAGCAGGGCACCCTGGCCTGGCACCAAGGAAGAGCCTCACACCGGCTCCCCAGCCAGGCCCCCCACACGCACACACAGCCTGCTGCATCTGGAGTCCTGCACCCTGCAGGCCTTCACACCCCAACCCTGGAGCACGGGGATCCACACACAGATGGCCATGCACACACTGCAGGAGTCCCAGCCAGCCCGGCAAGCAGGTGCTCAGGGCCCCTGGCTGCAGTAGTGAGCAGCTGTGCAGAGCTCAGTGGTGGTGTGGACTGACCTCTGCACACAGCGTGGGGGAGTGCCACCCTCGCCAGCCCCGTGCTGACCAGGGAGGCAGGAGGTGGGCGCTGTGCAGGGTGGGCCTGCTCCTGCTGCCCCTCGCCTGAAGGACACTGAGTGTGCAGTGTAGGCGGGGAGAGGCCTCGAGGCCCCTCTTCCCTGCTGTGCCCCATCCTTCACCATCAACAGAGCATGCCCTGGAGTGTCACCCAGGTCCAGCCCAGGACCAGGGGCCGGTCCCTCCTGCCACCCCAAAACTCCTGTGACAGGCTCTGTGCCCGGCCTTCCCACTGGGCCTGTGTGAGGCCCTGACAAGATACAGGAGCTGTGGGGGTTCCAGACGCCCCACTGCCAGGCATCTCCTGCGCAGGCAGGCGTATGGACTAAAGCCACAGAGCCTCACCCCTCGCCCTCTCTCGGCAGAGCAAGCGTGGCCTGGCGCGCACGAGACTCTCCTGACCACCTGGAAGGTCGTGGCCTTCACGGCAACCAGCGTGCTGCTGGTGTTGCTCCTTGTCATCCTGGCCAGGACGTTCCAGACCAAGTTCAAGGCCCGCTTCCCGCCCAGGTGGGTGCGGGGTCCTGGGCGGCAGGGCTTTCCGCGAGGTCCTAGGAGTGTCTGGGCTCCCTCAGCCCCTGGAGGTCATCAGGCTGGCACTGGGAAGAGGCTCCAGTCAGGGCTGTGGGCTGCGCTCGCCGGAGGGTGAGAAGCCCACAGGACCTGAGGTGTGTGCAGGGGGGAGGCGGGGCATCATCCTCCACATCAGCACTGCGACCCTGGGGCAGCATCACCCCACGTCATCCACACGCTGTGGGACCCAAGGCTTCAGAACAGGGTGCTCACTCCGGCAGTCCAGCCCCGGGTCGTGTGAATCCCTCCCCTCAGAAGGGGGTATGCAGGAGGAGGAGCATCTTGACGCAGGCCCAGAGCCAGGTGCCAGGGTTTGGTGACCCTGCCAGCCCCACTCAGGTCCCCTCCTCCCGGACATCCCCAGCAGAGGATGGGGATGGGGCTCTGCCAGGCTGGTGCCCCTGGGGCTGGGGCCAGGTGTGGTGGGCACATGGGTGGCAGGCACACCATCAGGGTGACACAGAAGACAGGGCAGAGGGGGCCTGGGTGCCAGAGGTGGGCTCAGATGTCCTCACTTGCCTGTCCTTGTCCCTGCTGCCCTGCTTTGTTGTCTGGGCCAAAGGGAGTGACTGACCCGCCATGCAGAACAAAGCAGACCAGAAGCCCACACGCTGCCAAGCTGACCCCGGCACCGAGGGTCTCGGCTCCTGGCACATGTGGGGGCCATTCCCAGGGGCATGGCTGAGGGAGCTTGGGTGGACAGGCCATATCCACGGCTGCCCTGCCATGGCAGAAGAAGACAGAAGGCCTCTGTTTCCCTGGGCAGGGGCCTCCCCAGGAGCTCCAGCAGTGACCCCGACTTCGTGGTGGTGGACGGTGTCCCTGTGCTGCTGCCGTCCTACGACGAGGCTGTGAGCAGCGGTGCGAGTGCCTTAGGCCCTGGGTTCCTGGCGGCCATGGGTCCGGGCTGCCTCATGCCTGGGGACGACCAGAGCCCACCCGCCTACCCAGGGGACGAGGACCCAGGCACGGGGGACTCATCAGAGACCTGCGACGGCGCCTCGGCCTCCTCCGAGCTGCTCCAGAGTCTGTACCCGCCTCCTCCGAGCCAGGCACCTGCCTGCCCTGCCCCCCAGGACCCTGACAGGGCCCCTGGCACCAGGGAGGCTGCGGTCACCAGCGAAGCTACGTCCACCAGCCCGGGCATCGACATCGCGGACGGTGAGTGCCTGGGGCCCGGCTCCCCGACAGAGCGCGGCGGCAGCTCCTGGTAACGGGAGCCTGTGGTGTCCTGAGGGTGCTGCAGGGGGCTTCACAGGGGACCTCTGGCGCCAGGTGGGGGCCACAGCTGGGGCTGCCCGGTCCTCACGCTGCACTGCTGCCTACACCCGGATTGATGACGTGTTAGCCTGTCATCTACCAGAGCCTGTGGTTACAGTGGAATTTTATTTTATTATTTAGTTATTAGTACGTTCGTGGAGCTGCTGTGGATGTAACACATCTCAGCCCCCCTCCCGCCTCCCCCCTTACAGGCGCGCTGAGCGAGGGAGGTGGTTTGCTTGGTTTTTAACAGGTCCACAGAGCGTCACATTTTCCTCTGGCTGAGTCTGAAATTGCACGTATTCTAATGGGGCTCCTGTCCCATGCCTGGCCATATCCCCAGGCCAAGTGGAGCTGGTGACCACCCCTTCCTTTACAGAGATCCCTCTGATAGAAGAAGGTCCCTAGGGACTGAGGCCCAAGGACCCTGCTGCCCCTCTGGGAAGGGACCCGGATCCACAGAGCGAGGCCAGACGGACGGCACCGGGCACGGGGCATTGCTTCATCTACACGAGGCACGGTTCTCATGGTCCACCTAGACTCGCCATCGGGCCAGTGCTATTAACCAAGAGTCAAGGAGGTGCCAGGACCAGCGGGAGCGGAGCCCAGGGTCCCCAGTGTGAGGTGGGCCTGCCCCATGCACACCAGCCTCCCGCACCCAAGGCCCAAGACCCCACTCGAAGCATGTCTGCTCCGTGGTTTAACCTCACCGCCCGGGGGCTGGGTCCTGAGAGCCAGTGTCCTGTTGGGCCAGGCCCCTCCCCGCCCTCCCTGGCTGTGGGCTTGTGTCCCACGTGGCCAGGCCCGTGGCACCTGCTGGAGGCCGAGACCGCGGTGCTGTGCGATGGGACTCTGGCCGTGACTGTCTCAAGCCCTCTGGGGGGCTTTCCCCGCGGCCCCCGCTCCAAGACCTCACCACACTTTATTTTCCAATACAGAAATTGTTTCTGAAACACATTCTGCCTCCAAAGAAAAAGTGAAGCTGAGTTAGTTCTCTCCCCTCCTTTACTTCACCCAAGTCGGGGCCGAGACCGTCCCACCCGCTTCCAGGCCTGGGGGGGCCGCTCCTGCAGGAGGACTGAAACCTGTGGCCCTGCAGCGCTGCCCTGCAGAGCTGACTCCTTTCTCCCACCCTGGGTTTTAGACAAAGAAACAGAACTGCGATCCGTGACAGCGCTGAGCTGGTCAGACAGCGAGGCTGGGAGCTTGAGCAAGTCTTATTTTTTCTCAACACAGACAGATTAAAAATTAAAAAGAAGATGACGGTGTGGAGCGTGACTTCGATGGTGGGGTGCAGTCAGGCGGTGGGAAGGGAGACGGTGGCCGAGGGGATGGAAGTGCAGGGTGGTGACCAGGAGTCGGAGGCAGCTGGCACCGGAGGCTACCCGGCCGGCTGCAGGAGCCTCGGGTGCTGAGCTCACCGAGGGCAAGTTGGGTGCAGCTGGCCCGTGACACCAGCCCCTTTCCTGCAGGAGCTGAGGTTCACAGGTGTTGGGGGTGGGGTGAAAGGAGGAACCTGGGCCTTTTTTGAGCAGCAGCCCTCACCCCCACCTCCCTCCCTCCATGCCCCACACACAGGCCGCATCCCGGGGATTACTGGGGATCTGCCCCCATCTCCCCACAGGGCCCCCCGCCTCTCGCCAGCAGCTGCCTCTCCTCATATCTGAGGAGGCTGCACAGGAGAGTTGGGTCCCCTGGTGCCACTGACGCCGAGGAATCGCAGTCACCAGGGCCCCAGGGACAGAGGGTCGACTGTGGCATTGGGAGCTGACCCCTCCAGATCCAGGCCCCCTGCACTTCGGGGCCACAGCAGTCTCCCCGCATACGCCAGTGGCTTTCGTCACTACTGGAGCCTGTGAGGCAGGAGGACCTCCAGGCAGGTCACCATACAGGCGGGTTTCTTTATAAGTCCTGGGAGGCCGGCTCAGTGTCAGATGTGTCTTCCCAGCGCTCTGGAAGATGGAGAGCGGAGGGTCTCACCTCCAAGACCCCGCGCCACTCCAACACCTGCGGCCCTCCTGCGTGGGCAGCTCAGAAGTGCAGTGCAGGGGGCCGGCCACGGGTGCCCGCTGAGTCCACCCTGAGAGCTGCAGGCAGAGTCCTGGCACAGCAGGAGCTGTGGTGCCCACGCACTTGCACTCCATGCGGCTTTTTAACGCGTAGGGCTGAGGCCACTGTGCAGTTCCACAGGTCCCCTGGCTCACTGCTGCCCAGGGGGAACAGCAGAGGCCCCTGTCCCTAGCTGCTGCTTCCCACACAGCGTCTCCAGCTGCTTTCCTGAGCAGCAGCAGGGGGCATGGAGAGCGTGACCCCTGCCCACCTGCACGTGGGGCTCGTGGCCTCCGACTGTGGCTGTTAACAGGAAGTAGAGGCTGCCACAGAGGAGGCCGGGGGCATGTGCCACTCAAGGTCCCCTGGCCTGTGCATGACCAGGCGTGACTGCCGCCTGCTTGGTCCTGTCACTGTCCAGGCTGTCTCAGGTTAGCCTTCTCAGGGCCACTCCACAGGTGCAGCTGTCTCCGTCCTCCCAGGGCTGCCCTGGCTCCCATGCTGGGCCCCACACAGAGGGAAGCAAGAGGGGCACCTGTGGGCTTTGGGAGAACAGTGAGCTCAGACAGCCCAAGGTTGCTGAAGGACACACTTCTCTGCCTGGAGCCCTGCTGGTCGGCACCAACCCACTCCCTGGTGTTCCTGTGTGTCCAGGTTTACGGCACGGAAGAGGCCACCCCAGCGTTCCTGGGGAGAAGGGTGAGCCCAGCCCAGTGAAAAGGCCAGCTCCACAGGCCGCACAGGAGCTGGGCAGTGGGCAGTGCCAGGGAGATGGCACTGGCATGGTGTTGACATCAGAAGCCAGAAGACACCGCACAGCACCATCCCTCAGTGGGGACTGTCCAGGCAGGTGTTCCTGTAAGAATCTCTGCCCATGAATTCGAGCTGCAGACTCACCCTGCGTCCACCAAACACAGGACAGGTGCAGAGTCCGGGCCAGGGCAGCTCTGTGGGAGGGAGCTTCCTCCACTGCCCAGAGCCCGTGGCTGCATAGCCTTGGCAGAGAGCTGCAGGGCTGCGGCTCTGCCTGGCCGGCTGTGCCCTCCAGCCGGGCACAGAGGGTTAGGAAGCAGGTGTGGGCCGCCTCCAGGGGGAGGTGGTGGACAACCCGCAGGGTGGGGAGGGAAAAAGCACAGCCAGGTGTGGGACCCGGCGACTTCGGTGCTGGGGTGCAGAGGGGCAGGGCTGGGCATGGCACTGCAGAGGTGACCAAGGGCACCACAAGTCCTGGGTACCCTTAAAGCACTGGCAGGTTTGAAACTCCACATCGGAGGGGACTAGGGCAGTAGACTGAGTGTGCCCATTGCATCTGACGGAGTCAGGGACTTGAAGCTCACACAGGAGTCACTGGGGCTCTGGACCTCAGCCCCAGCTCCTCACTCAAGGATCTGTGGCTGCTTTTCTGGGGGCCACAGTCTCCACTCCTGTGTGTCCTCCACCCCCACCACCCTACGGACTGCAGAGGTCTGCCACTGGGCCGGTGCCGGGACAGGCTCACTCTGCATCTGGGCGGGGGTGGTGTCCTCTGGGCTCTTGCCCTCTAGGCTGAAGCCGCAGACTCCGGTGTGGGCCGAGTCAGCCGCATTCCCCTGGGGTCCCCCTCTTGGCGCCTTTGAGGAGGGAGGAGGGCTGCCAAGGGCTGGCAGTGGCCTCTGCACTGCTGTCCCAGACCAGCAGGTGGCGCTTCTCCTGGCCAGGCTGCAGGCAGGGCCGGGGTCTATGCCGGAGGTGACATAGACTATTGTTTACAGTGGCTGTAGGGTCACAGAGAAATGGCCAGGAGAGTAGGGTTCCCAGGCCCCATCCCCCTGTACCCCTTTCTCCTCCCCTCCCACGGAACTCAGGGTCTTCCTGATACCAACATCTCACCTGAGCATGGCAGAGGGTCACAGGTGGGTGACCAGTACCCCAGTCGGAGGCTGCAGCGGGCCAGCTCTGGCTTCTGGCTTCTCCGGCTTTGACCATCATGCCGCGCTCCATGTGCAGCACGCACGGAGCCACCTGTGTCCGTGACCTGTTGGGCCCTGCCTCTCACCCATGTCCCCACGCACAGCCCCGGGCTGCTCCCGTCTCTGTCTGACCTTTCCCAGGACCCTGAGGAAGGTGCCGTCCAGGTGGACAGAGCAGACAGTTTTCTGTGCCCTCCCATGAGGGCCCACGCTGTGACCTCCTCATCCATAGGGCTCCTATGGGGACTAAACGTCAGGAAGTGACCTGTGGGCCAGAGACGCCCACCTTCCACCCCTAACACGCAGGGACCCTGCTGTTAGACTCTCAGGAAGTCCTTTGGTACAGAACCCGGCAGTGGACTTCGTAGAATTTTCCCCAAATGTGACCTAGGACCCTCCTTCTATCGGAGGTCACCTAACACTGCAGTAGGGACCTGGGGCCCTCCCCTGAGAACAAGGAGGGGACGGGGAAAGGGTGCCACAGAAAGGCACACCAGCAAGAGGCCCTGGTGTGGGGGAGTGCTTCTTCTTGTTCAGGAAGGTCACGTCCTGCCGAGGACCAGGAGGAGCCCCTAAGCCTAGCGGGGCCCAGGGTGGGTTTAATCCAGTCATTTCTTCCCCTCTGCCAAAGCCGCCTGGCTGTGTCCACAACAGGAGCTCAGGCAAAAGTGGGCAAGACGGAGGGAAGACGGTCATGGGGCCAGGAGCCTGCCCAGAGTTTAGAAACTGGACACTGTTCCAGAAATTCCTAGCACAAACCAAACTGTTCCAAGCTGGGTGCCGTCTCCTCAGGGGTATCCCCTAGGAGTCTGTGTGGACAGTGCTCAGAGATTAAGGTCCCTCTTTTAGGGCCAGGGGCAGGACCAGGCTTAGGGTCAACTTTAGGGTTAGAGTCAGGGTCAGAGTGAGGGTTAGGGTTAGGTTAGGGTCAGGGCCAGCACAGACCCTCCTGCAGGGCACCTGCTGAGCCACCTGTGTCTCCACTTCCCTGTCTCCTGACCCCTGGGCCAGTCTTCTGTATTTAGTGGTAGAGATTTCGAAGGTGATCAGATTGTGAAGGCTCTGTGCTCACCAGTGGATTAATCCAGTGCTGAGTTTACACTGCCTGTGCTCTTAGGATGAGGGGTCTGAGCAGGGGTCCAGGTCACTGGGCTGAGACCTGAGGGCATCTTCTTGTCCCCAGCTCCTCCCTTCTCTCTCTGCCTCCTGGTTGCTGTGATGCGAGCAGCTCTCCTCCACCGGGCCCTTCTGCCACCACATTTCTGCCCTGGAGCCAGCTGACCGTAGCCATGAGCCACAGTGAACTTCTCTTCCTTATTTATGTCCATCAGATATTTTGTCCCAGTGACAGAGAGCTGGCTAAGACACATGGTCACAGATCAGGACTGGTTCTGGCCCTCATGGGGGTAGGACCAGGGGCCCAGGTGCATCAGTTCTCCAGCACTCACTCACCAGGGGAGGGAAGGCTAGACAGTTCCTGTCACCTCTTAATCTCCTCCCAGCTGCTTTCCCGCCTCTATTTCACTCCTAGGACAATCTTCCCAAAGTCAAGTGAAACCAGAACCTTCTGAGCCCCTGGGGTCAGGCAGGCCCCCCGCAGTCAGGGTGCCCCACAGCCTGCCTGGGCTAGGACCAGACCTGCTGGATGGTGGGCGGGGTGGTGAGTTGAGCCTTTGCCCCCTTTGCGCCTGAGGTGGGTCCCCACTCGCTCTGCGTGCAGACGCGGCAAGGGCTGAAGGCATCCGAGTAGCCAGGGTTCTGAGCCCTGTGTTTGCCCACCTTACCTCTGGCTCTTTGAAGACTGAGGACACCAGGTGCAAATAATCAAAGTGATTCTCAGGATTTGCAGGAACACCCAGCTGCCAGCTTTTCCAACAGTCATCCCAGGGCCCCTGGATGTCACCCCAGAGTGGGAGCACTCACCCTGTGTGAGGGCCTGAGGCTGCTCCAAAACAGAATCATCTTCTCATGATGGGAACCTAGCTGCCCCCTTGGACAATGGTGACCCAACCAGGACCTCTCAGAACCTGCCTGAGACGCTGTCTGGACCAGGACTCAGCCAGGATGACCAGGATAGCCTACACAGCCAGCCATGCGAACCCCAACCTTGTCTCTGTGCCCCTTTCCCATCAACCCCAAAGTTCCAGCACTTAGCAAGGCTGAGGCAGGAGGGTGACAAGGCTGAGTCCTACCTGGGCAACTTCACTGTCTCAAAAAATTAAAAAAGGCTGGGGGATGTGGCTCGGTGGTAGAGTGCCCCTGATTTTGCGCCCCAGTACTGCAATCAATCAGTCAATCACAAAGTCTGATCAAACCTCTCTCCTGCGGTCTCCACTGCTCTTCTCTTCACCGATGTGGGGACAGGGGAGAGCCTGGGCTGCTCTGACCCCTGACACCTCAGCCTCTGCCCTGCACCTCCAGTGACACTGCCACGTCCTCGGGAACAGGTCCCTGCACAGCACAGAAGGGTGTGCACAGAGCCCACTGGAGCCAGCTGGCCTGCTTTTGGGAACCCAGCCTTGTACTGCTCAGCCTCCATCCTGGCCAGAAGGCGGAGCTGATGAAGAGGCAAACACCATTCATGGAGACGCTGAGGCCTTCTGGGGCCTGGGGTCAGGAACGGAGTCCTCCAGTCACCCAGCTCTCGAGTGCAGACCTGGGCCATGGGTTCCATTTGTGTCCCGTTCCATCTGCTGCCTATGGCCCCGTGTACATGAAGGGTTCTGTGGGTCAAGCTCAGTCCTTAAAACTACAGTGCAGGTGACACACAGGGAAATCAGCGCGGACTCGGACCACAGCCGCCCACCCCTCTGCCCTCCCTGCCGTTGCTGGGCCCTAGAGAGACCTTGACATTGTCCCGTCCATTCTGTGCACTGCAGGACAAGAGGACACCAAATGACAAGTCCTGGACAGCTGTGGGCATCCGCACGCGGCCTTGCTGTGTGTGTGGGTCGGCTTCGTGCCACGGAGCAAGCCCCTGACAGAGCAGCTCACTGCGGGCCGGCTCCGGAGCCCCGCGGTAGGTAGCAGCACTCCTTCCACCAAGGCCAGCTGCACCGCCGGGCTGAGTCATGGCCAGAGGCTGCAGCGCACCACGCAGACTGAGCAACACAGGAGCTCGGAGGAAAGAGCACTGCTGTCCCCAGCAGGCAGGGAGCCCTGCAGGCTGGGGCAGCCCTGCAGGCTGGGGTCGGAGGTGGGAGGGGCGGGAGAGGCTGCTGGGGAAGGGGGTTCATTTGGGGTCTGAGTAGAGAAAGGCTGTGTCCTGGGAAGGGCCCATCATCTTCACGTCTCACTGGGGGAAATTAAGCGTGTAGGAGCAGAGGGAGCCCATGGCCCTCACAGGGGTGACGAGAATGCTGCTAACTTCTGCTTCCCCACCTCCCTCCTGGGTGGGAGGAAGCAGGATGGGACAGGGGCAGGCACTGCCCAAAACAGCTCAAAGGACTCCGGCAAGCACATGGCACAGGTTATCGTGGGAGGAAGAAGATAAGAAAAATATAAATCAAGCCTGCAATATAGATTTAAAATTCATTTAGTGCCAAAGGTCACCCCCAAATCACCTGCTAATCTCAAGGTGGAAACAGCTGTACAATAGAGAGAAGTGGCCAATAGTCTGGCTACACAATCACTTTGCACCAGTAATAACAAATCACAGGGCAATATAAGGAGAATGGCAGTGTTCTTGCCAAAAATGTTTAAGCCCAATCAACGCCCCTTTGCGGGAAATACAGGGATGGAGGGACAAGCTAAAAGCATCCAGAGGAAACCGACAGGGAAATCAAGAAGTGGAAGGCTCTAATTAATGTCACAAATAAAGTGTGGTAGTGGCCCAGACCAGGAAAAACTGCTCTATATTAGGAAGCTAAAGAAACAAAACACAAAAAACAACATGTTAACCTTGACTGGAGGTAGATTTGAAGGAAGAAAAGACATTTTGGCAACAATTTTAAATGTCTGAATGTGGCTGGGATTCTGATATTAAGGAATTATTAAATTTCTTAGGTAGCATCACGATGCTGAGGTTATAAAGAGTGCCCTTATCTTTTAAGAAATGCATGTTGAAATATTTAAAGAAGTTGTTATAATGTTTGCAACTTATTTCTAAATGATCTAGCATTTTAAATATATATTATATATATTATACAAAAGATACTGTTTGTATATATAAACCAAAACAATGTGACAAATACATTAATGACTACTGGATCTATGTGGTGATTGTTATATTATTTTTCAACATTTTTACTTAGTGTTTTGCATAACAAGTGCAAAGAGTCACACTGCATCAGTGAAAGACAGAACTAACTCTGCTAAATGACAAATGTAACAAATTAGTAGCAGTAAACTGGAGACACACTCCTAGAAAGTGAAAGAACACAGACCAGAAATTCCAGGAAATGCCAAGTACAGCGCAGACCTCAGGAGAGCTGGAGAGCCAGTGAGTGAGAAAGTAAGGTGATAAGATCTCGGCACGATTGACAAAGAAGGGAGAAAAAGAGGTCTTTGTTGCTAGGAATGAGCATTACCCTTGCCATGTCACAAATAATAATAATAATTTTTAAAAAGGCCCAGCGAGGTCAAAAGACTGATCCATGGTCACTCAGTGAAGAACTGAGAGAGCTGAGGCTCTGTGTACACTTAGCTGGCTCTTCTCAAATAGATTCACCAGTAAGTGCTGGGCGGGTGGATAAGGACATGAGGGCCTGGGCCAGGGCAGCCCTATGGGAAACCGAGGTGGCTGAGAGAAGTGTGGCAGGGCCGGACACACCTGTGTGTCTGTCGGTCATCAAGTGGCTTCTGTGTGGCCCGCCACAAGGCTGATGCATACACGCAGCACCCGCCATGGAGGTGGCGAAGGATGGAACTAACCGAAAGAGAAGGTAAAGCTTCCGGGTCTCCTGAAGGGCTGTGATGGAAAGGTCAGGCAGGGGCAGGAGGGGGAGGAGGTGGAGGCAGTGAGGCAGAGGGGTTCTAGTCAGGAGGGTGAGGGTGAAACCATCTCCCCACCACCACCGCGGTCGTGCCGGTCAGCCTGCAGAAGCCAGAGCTGAGGGAGCGGGACCAGAGGGCACGGGCTGGGGGCTGTCGGGCAGGTGGGTGTGGTGGGCTCGAGTACCCTGAGCCTACAGCAGCCCTCACACTAGGAATATGCTGCACCCATCCCCAAGTCCCAAACCAGGGGGTGTCTCTTGCCCAGGGAGCCCCAAGGCTGGGACAGCGTTTTCAAAAAGGCGGCTCTGACACGCCCGGCCAGGTTGCAGACAGGCCGGCTGAGGAGGGAAGCACAGCCCCTGTCTCCTGGCACTGGGGTGGCAGCCAGAAGTCCAGCTGGAAGATCTGAGTGTCACCCTAGGACCAGGGAGCCGGGAAGGCTAGCACATGGCCCGAAGGGTAACTAGTGTCCTTCCAGAAAAGAGGCAGTGGGAGCCAGGTAAGGGTTTGGCTCCTGGGGCCACAGGGTGCAGGCAGGTGTGGCCATGCAGCCCTCTCTGCAGATGAAAAGCTTTGCACTGCTTTGGCAAAGACGAGAGGGCAGAGAAAGGGAAGAGGAGAAGCAGAGGGAGCGACTTCTCAAAGGGACAGAACCTGTATCCAGCGCCAGAGGAGGGGCTGGCACCTGGGGCAGAGGGCCGCGGGCTGCTGTCCCTCCCTGCCGCAGCCTCAGGGCCCAGGTGTACACGGGTCATGCAGGCCTCCCCACGCCCCAGGGCCCTCCTGATTGTCAGGCCCTCACACAGCCCTCTGCACCCATGCAAGAGCCCACCTCGGGTGCCAGGGCACCGATGGCCTTGACAGTCATTGGTGGTGGCCCCCAGGGTGGAGTGACCAGTCACCCACGGGTCCTTCCTGGCTCCCAACTACCTGACAGAGCGGTAACACCACAGAACTCATGTCCCTGCCGGCGTTCCCAAGCACAGCCAGGTGGACGCAGAGTGGCCAAGTCCTGGTCACTGACTGGGGGACACAGAGGAAGACACAGTGTGAAGGCGCTGACTTCCTCCAGCCGGACCACACCTGTTCCGCTAGGTGACCAGGCCGTCCACTCTGAGGGCATGGGCTGCCTGCTGTTCTCTTTCTGCTGTTCTG
>PVLA01012828.1:0-42343 GCA_004027455.1 Hydrochoerus hydrochaeris | reverse complement strand
ACAACTGCATCTAAGAGGAAAGTATATAATTATCAACTAGTGATTTTTTACTGGTTACTATTTTTTTGTTTTGTTTTGTTTTAGAGATTTTGTATTGTTTCTACCCTCTTTCTGTTTCAAAATTTTTTCTTTAAATGAAAAAAATTTTTAAAAAAAGCAAGAGGAGGAAAAGAAAGTACTCTAAAAGAGATAACTGTATGTATACTTAAGTGTTTAGGATTGATAACCATATTACTAAGTTTTTGTTGGATTGGTGAACAGAACTGTTTGCAGCCTCACTGTTTGAATGTCTACTTTGTATGTTTAATTTTGTAACTTGAACAACTATATCCAAGAAGACAATATTTAATGTATCAAATAGTGATTTCTTACTGTTTATTTTTTTTGAAATTCTGTATTGTTTCTACCTTTTTTTCTGTTTTGCTTCCCCCCTCTTTAAATAAAATTTTAAAAAAATTTATTGAGAATTTTTGCATCTATGATCATTAGGGAGATTAGCCTGTAGTTCTCTTTCTTGGTTGGGTCTTTCTCAGGTTTTGGTATTAGAGTAATATATGCTTCCAGGAATGAGTTCAGAAGAATTGTTTCCCTTTTAATATCAGTGAAGAGTGTTAGGAATGTCAGCATTAAATCTTCTTTGAATTTCTTGTAGAATTCCTCAGTGAATCCATCTGGACCTGGGATTTTCTTTGTTGGTAAGGATGTAATTACATTTTCAAGTTTGTTAATTGAAATTGGGTTATTCTGCAGTTTTGCATCTTTTTGACCCAACTTTGATAATTCATATGTTTCTAGGAATCTCAATTTTTTTGTGTTATCAAGCGTATGAGAGTAGAGGTTTTCAAAATAGGTATTGATGATCTTCTGTGTTGAGGATCTGTAGTGATTTCACCCTTTTCATTCCTTATTGCATGAATTTGAGTTTTTCTTTCCTTTTTTTTAATGGTTGGCTAGAGGCCTGTCAATTTTATTTATTCTTTCAAAGAACCAACTCTTTGATTCATTGATTCTTTGTATTGTTTTCTTAATCTCTATTGCATTGATTTCTGCTCTGACTTTTATAATTTCCTCCCTTCTTTTGGCTTTGAGCTTGACTTCCTCTTCTTTTTCTAGATGTTTGTGCTGTTGCATCAGGTTATTTGTGTTCATTTTGTTTTCCTGATGTGGGAATTCACCACAGTAAATTTTCCTCTGAGGACTGCTTTCATTGCATCCCACAGGTTCTGATAAGATGTATTTGTATTTTCATTTGCCTGTAAATATTGTTTAATTTCTTTTTTAATTTCCTCAGTGACCCACTGATTGCTCAGGAGTGTATTATTCAATTTCCATTTGTTTGCAGGATTTTTGCAGTTTCTTTTGTCATTAATTTCTGGTTTTGTGACACTATGATCTGATAAAATGCATGGGATAATTTCAATTCTTTTGCACTTACTTAAGCATGTTCTGTGGGCTAGTATATGGTCTACTTTAGAGAATGTCCAATGTATTACTGAGAAGAATGTATATTCTGATGTTGTTGGGTGGAACACTCTATAAAAGTCTACTAAGTCCATTTGTTCACAGGTGTGGTTCAGTTCTGTTATTTCTTTGCTGATTTTATGTCTAGTTCATCTGTCCCTTTGTGTCAATGGCACGTTAAGATCTCCTGTTATAATTGTGTTATTGCTTATTTGATTTTTCATTTTTATTAATATTTGTTTTGAATACCTGGGTGCTCCTGAATTTGGTGCATATATATTTAAGATTGTTATCTCTTCCTCTTGAAGTTTTCCCCTAACTAATATGTAGTGACCTTTATCTCTTTGGATCATTCTTGATTTGAATTTCACATTGTCTGCAAACAGAATAGCTACCCCTGCTTTTTTTTGGGGGGGTAGGGTCCTGTTGCATGGAGTATTGTTTTCCATTCTTTGACTTTCAGTCTATGAGTTTCCTTTTGGATTAGATGGGTTTCTTGTAGACAGTATATGGTTGGATGTTGTTTCTTGATACATTCTGCCAGTCTATTTCTTTTCATTGATGAATTGAAGGCCATTTACATTAATGGTTATAACTGATATATATACTGGTTTTACTTTTCACATGTTTTCTTTCTGTTGTTGATTCTTTACCATCCCACTCTGTTTTGTTTGCCTTGCTTAGTGGTTTTTTCCTACATCTATCTAGAATGTCTCTCAGTATTCTTCGTAGGATTGTTTGGTGGTCATGGAGTAATTCAGCTGTTCTTTGTCATGGAAGTATCTCATTTCTCCATCCATTTTGAAGTACAGTTTTGCAGGGTACATCAGTTAGGGTTGGAAATCATTTTCCTTTAGGTTCTGAAGTGCTTCTCTCCATGGTCTTCTTGACTTCATTGTTTGTATTGAGAAGTCTGCTCTTATTCTGATAGCTTTCCTTTATAGGTGATCTATCTCAGCAGCTTTTAATATTCTGATGTATGTATGTTGGATTTCTGGGATGTTGATTATTATATGTCTTGGTGTAGTTTTATTTTGGTTATAGTTATTAGGAGTTCTATATGCTTCACTGATCTGTATATCAGTTTCCATTCTCATGTTTGGGAAATTTTCATCTATTACTTCTGTAAATCGCCTTGCTATCATTTGTTTTGTCAGTTTCTTTTTATTTATACCTATTAATCTTATGTTGTTTTTCTTTGCATCATCTTGCAGCTGTTGAAATGTTATTGCCTGATTCCTTGTTATTTTTAAAAGATCTTTCCTTTCCTATTTACTAGCAGCAATCTTGTCTTTCAGGTCTGAAATTCTCTCTTCACTTTCATTGAGGCGGTTCTGCCAGCTTTCAATGGAATTTTTGATTTCCTGTATATCTCTTTGAATCTGCTTCATGCATTCTGTTTGTTTCTTATATTGTTAATTTAGGGTTTCCATCTTTTTGCATTATTCCTCTAATTTTATCACTATGTCTTCTTTAGATGTATTCAGTATTTCTTTCATTACATTTATCATTTCTTCTTTTATCTTGGATATTATCTGATCTGAGTTCTTTTATAGCTTTCTAGAGCTGTTTCTTTACTTCAGTTATTATCATTTCAGGAATTTCAGGTATGTGGCTTAAGTTTTCTTCTGTTTCCATGTGTCTTAGGTTTGCTTGGGTTGGGATGGAAGTTTGAGATTGCATTTTGCTCTTTCATTTTGTCATTTTCCTATATTTCTGGGTTTTAAGTGATGTTTCAAAGCTTTCCCTGTGTGCTGGGAATCACCTGGCCCACTTTTAGCTCCCAGGGCACACTGTAGGCAACTGCTAGTCACTTGAATGTGGCTGGGCATGGCCCATTTAAGCCCAGGGACCTCCTGTGGGGACCTGAAGTGCATCCTCTGGTGATTTGGGATGGGGATATGGTCTTACTGCCTGAGAGCAATGTTCCAAAGCTTCCCTGTATACTGGGATTCAACCCACACACATTCATCTCCCAGAACTGAATTCAGGCCCCTGCTAGCTGTTTGGAGTTTGCTGGGTGTGGTGCAGTTAGGCCTGTGGGGACTTCCTGTGTGTCCTCTGGTGATTTGGGATGCGGGGCATGGTCTTACAACCTGGGAGCATCAGTCTAAGTCTTCTTTGTGCTCTGGAATTCAAGCCACACACATTCAGCTTCTGTACTTCTTTTGGAAACCATTTGCATGGAATGTTGAGTCCATTCTTCTATTATCAGTTTCTGCATGTTTGGTGTGGTGAAGTTTTTTTGTTTGTTTTTAACACATCTGTGGTCTAATTATCCTTTCTGTCACTCTATGCCTTTTATTAGAGGTTTTAGTCTACTTATATTTAAGGTAGTTATTGACAAGTAAGGTAGTACTACATTTTGTATTTTTTTTCCTTTTTGTCATTTCATTCAATCTTATCTTGTGGCAAGTGAATTATTCCACTACTGTTTTTTGATTGCTTGCTTATCATTTTTTGTCTACTATAAATGTTTGGCTTTGCAGTTCCACTAAGCTTAAAAAACACCATATTTTTATATAAGAAGCTATGTTGACATGAGAGCAATTTTCATGACTGTTGAGGTTAGTGGGCTGAAGGGATATTTTCATGGGTGAGGTCTTCCAAAAAAGCATGCAGAGCAGACATCTGCCACAGCAGCAGCATCTTTACTGTTCAGCTCATGTATATCAGCTGTGATTAAGTTTGTATTCTGTGTACTGTCATAACCATGTAGCACATGCGTGGTTGTTTATGCTAAGCCATGCTTATACAAGTGCATCCCACCGTGTGCCTGCGCCAAATGGCAGGGTCATATCCTTATGCATCCTTGGACACCCTGACCTTTGAAGCACTCCTCTGTGGCTCCCCATCATGATCAAGATAAATTGAAGAGATAAGATGCTCTAGTAAAAAAACTGTATTTTTTTCCCTATTTCCCACATTCTGGGTTTTTATATCCCACTTTCCATCTTTCTGCATTGCCTATCTCTTAACATTAATATTCCCTATTATTTTTCATTGTTTTGGTTTTATTTTTATACTAAAGATACAAACAGTTCCACAGTATTTTTATATTAGGCTATTCTGAATTTATCTCTAGAGTGATTTCTACCAGTGATTTTTATACTTGCCCAAGCTTTCTCCTTACTTGTTCACATTTCCTGCTTTTGGTTTGAGCACTGCCTTTCATAGTTTTGTAGGACAGGTGTTACTGACAAGTGGTCCAAAATGCCAATCCATGTCCTTGCGTATGGCAAGGAAAGAATTGCCATGCATACACGTCATAGTAAATAGAAAGTAATTCTGTTTATTGAAGATCACAGGAGAGTAGCAGGAACAGACAGAAGGAAAAGGAGCTCAGGAATAGAAACTCTTGAAGAGCATTTGATGATCTCTAACACAACTCTGGCTTCCAGTATGTACAGGGTCAGGCTCCCCTGACTACAAGCACCTCTCAGTGAGGTCAGAAGTCTCTGAATCCAGATGCCTCCCATTCTGTCTCACACTGATGTCACAACTAATGGTCTGTCCTCTTGGGCGTCAGGACGTCCTAAAGAGAAGCATAGGTAATCACTACAGTGGTGCTGTACTCACAGCTGAATGAAGAAAAAGGAATAACTCATTTTGCTTCCCTGTTTCTGACATCTCTTGGCATTTATTATCTTCTTTTTTGGGGGCTAAGAATTTCTTTTTCTTATTTTCATTTTTAAAGGATAGATCAGGTTGGGGATGAAGCTTAGAGGTACAGACCTTTGATACATGAACAAGGCCCAGGGCTTGATCCCCAGCACTGCAAAACTTAAAGTAAGTAAATGATAGCTTTGTTTAGGTACAGCATTTTTGGTTGAGATTCCTTCCCCATCCACTGTATGTAGAGCCCCACGCCACTGTCTGCAGGCATGCAAAGGTTATTCTGGGAAGTCTACTACAAGTGAATTGTGACATCCTTGTGTTTATTGTTTCTTTTCTTCTCCAGCCTTTATTTCCTTTTCTGCTCTCTTACTTTTCAGAGCCTGATTATAATATGATTCAGTGTATATTTTGTTGAGTTAAATGTGACTGGCTACCATTGACTGCCCTGTATCTATGTATTTGCATCCTGTAATTTGGCACATTTTCTGTTGTTTTTAAGCTTTCTTTCCCTTTTACATTCTCATGTCCCTCTTGAGCCTTTTGAATATTTGATGTTAATGTTTTCCCAAAGTTTGTATAATGTTTCTTCATTCTTCTTCATTCCTCTTCATTCACCTTTGAATTTTCAACCAACTCATCTTAGAGCTCACCCTTTCTTCTGTTTGATCTCTCCTGCTATCCGTTCAAGTACTGACCTGGTAGTAGAGGGTGTGATACTGAGTTTCAAAGCTCTGGTTTAAACTTCATTCCTTCTCTTCTACAACTAGGAAGTGTCTGCTTCTACTCTGATTGTAGTTAGGAGGGAAATGACAAGGGCAGCTCTTTCCTTTCTGCCTTCTTCCATGTGTCTTTTCTTGTGACAATACTAAAGTCTGACGCTATTCTCACAGGCAGCTTTCTTAGTCCTTGCTGGTAGTTTGGTGTGGGAACACCTGTTAGAATTGGTGTGCTTCTAAGGAGATAGACCCTCCACCAAGTAATCTTAGAATCCAGTTAAAATTTTGAAGCAGATGAGGGTGAGGTATATTCATCTCCAAAGCCCTGTTAGATTTTTAAAGATTGATGTACATGATTATTTATACGTAAAATGTTGTATGTAGTATTTTCTAGCTTTTGCAAAGAGTGAACATGCTAAAAATGATTAATGAAGTTGGAATGTTGGAACTAGGAACTCAGAACCTTGAGAATAATATTTGTCATGTATTGCCAGATTGGAAAAATATTTTCTTATATAAAATTATCTTTCTTTGTCTCTGTTTAGAGAGAATAATTATTTTATATAGAAATATTATTTCAATTTTCAAATTATGAAAACTAAAATTTTTCTCCTTTATATAAATAATTCATGCTTCATAGATGTTTTACAAGATTACCTTTCTTTAAATATATTATTTCTACATGCATGCATGTGCTACATCTGTCTATCTAAACAAAAAGATAGCTTTGTAAGTAAAAGTATGTGAGAATAATTAATGAATATCTTATTCACTTAATTTTTGCTTCCTACTGTGGATTTTGGCTAATGATTTTTTTATTTTAGGTAACAGTTAATTCAGTTAATGAATTGATTTATTTTTGATCCACTGATACTTCTTGGCTTCCCTCTGTGCCTGAATCACTGTCATGGGTGGGCATTCATCACCTGGTCAGGGAAAATTTCAAGCCATCATTAGTGTCTAAAATCACACAGGACATTTTCTTATGATAATGAGAGACTGAAAGGACAGAATTTCCTTGTTGAATTATAGCCAGCAAAATTAGAGGCATTACAAATTTATTTACTAGATAATCTAAAACTTTATCATTTTGGAGAGAAACAGCCTGTAGTATTATTGGGTGTTCCATTTATACAGTTTCATTTTTGACACAGAAATTTTTACTGAGAGGATGTTAAAACTTCTGCACTTAGAAATTACTGAAGTTGTGCCATGGACAAATTTCTATTTGGCTATAAATCCATATACACCAATAAATCAGTTAATTGAGAGTAAAATTTCAACTATATATATTCTCTTTGGTGATTTTATATTTTTCAACATAAGATTAAACTGCAGCCTACGCAAGACATTTATGGCTATGGGCTAGAAAAACAAATATTTAATGATGTATAAAACATACACATGAATCGCAAAGTCAGTGATGATGTCCTTACAGAGTAAGAGACCTGCATTATAAACAGCAACAGAAAAACATACAGAGACACCAAACTTGTGAATCAACAATCTATGACTCTAAGGACTTCACAACTGGGAGCAGAATCAGTTTCCATATTTTGTTTCTAAAAATTCAGAATGTACAATGTACAACACTGATAATTCCCATGTACTATTATCCTTACAAAATAGGTCTGAGCTTTTTCTGTGTTGAAATGAAACAAAAGTACTTACATATATATATATATATATATATATAAGCCCCAGATTTGCAACTTAGTAACATAATAAAGCATGGCCTTAGATGAGTTAGTACTTTTAGTTATTTATTTTTACTGAGCTTAGGTCTCCTCATCTATAAAATGGACATGATGATAATAATGATAATGGAAACTATCTCAAAGTTTCTTTTGTATTTAACTAAATCCTGACAGTAACATTCTATATGATTAGTTCCCTGAGGACTTCTATAATTAATTAGTAGTACAAACATATGCTTATTTGGGATATTTCACATAAATTCTAAACATATTTATAATAATATTTGAAGCTTGGCTCTTTCATACAGATTAATAAAAATGTAGAGAAAAAACACTCTGAAGACAAAAAGCTAATATCAATATTAGCTGGATTCCTCTTAGAATATTTTCCATTAGAAATTTAATGCAGAGTTTTGCTAAAAGGAAAACATTCTCATTCTCAGACATAAAATTAAGTTAAAGTCTCAAATGCATTTAACTCTCAAAAATTTTGAAAATGTCAGAACTAGAATATTTATTCAAATTTGTTTTATGGAAGAATTCCAAGTTTATTTTTTATTACCTGAAGTAATAGGCAGACATTTTACACTTTAATTTTTGATAGTTGCTTCTATATTTTGGCATATGAAAACATATTTTTATTCACACAAATAGAACTAAAATTTAGTCTAAATATCCAGATATGTGTTCTAGTGTTTAACAAACTTGCCTGATTTTAAGCATCACCCAGAGTCCTTTTGATAATTCAGATTCCTGTGATTCATTCCAAACCTATCAAGTCAGCAGCCCTAAAAGAATTTTAAATAACACTTTAGGTGATTCTTTTGGTCAGACAAGCATGTAAAGAACTAACATATACAAATGTTTTGTGAATTAAACATGTCTTTTGTGATTCTTAATCAGTGCAATACAACACTGGCTTCCTAAAAAAGAAGCTTAATAAAGCAATGCAACAGAGTTTGAATAGGAATAGAATTTACATTTCATAAACAAAAACTAAATTTAATAAATTTAATAATCATCTTAATTTGTTTTAATCATCTTACACTATTCAAGTTGGTTGTATTTTAATTGGTAATTTCCTTAGATGTGCAGAGCGTTTGGAATCTTTGAGGATCAAAAATAAGACATGCACTTCCTAGAGTAGATTTTTAAGTATAGATCTACTGTTGCTGGTTTAATTTGTGAAGGGGTTTTAAATATTGATATTTTTAAACAACTGATTTAAACTATCTACTTATCGGTGGCTGCCAAGCTATTGTGTGAATTTTTTCCAGCTGGGAATTATCCCCTCATTCCCTGGTGTGATTAACACTTCCAGCTGAAGAATAATTAAAATGTCAATCAGTTTTGAAACAGAGCAAAATAGTTTCTCATTTGATCTGTCAGTTGCAAGGCGAAGTGAGGAGCAAGCACATCAGGTGTCTGGTTCTCATCCCAAGAGCGCACATCCCGCCCCTCTGTTTCCTCCCACCTCCCTGGTTCTCCCTTCACAGATACAAACACACCCCATGGAGGCCAAGTTAGGTTCAGATCAAACCTAGTTATTTGATATGCATAGATCTTTCAAAATTTGTCTTGTGGGTTATTTTTAAGGAAAATGAGGAGGAAAAGTGAGCTCAGAAGTTTAAAGAGTTGTTGAATTTTTATGTCATTTCTCCACGGAATCTATTGCCCAGGCCCTATAAACACATGCTCCTTGCTATTTTGAAACTTCTTCCTTCCTGATCTGTGGGCTCTGACCTGATATGTCTCATAGCATCCCCTGAGAGCCCAAAGAATGATAATGGGAAAGGGGGAGCATACAAAAAAATATTGCTAGTGATTAATGTTCTGGACTGTTCTAGAACCTTCAGTTTTGAACCAACAGATAATGACTGGGAGCTGCAGTGCAAAGCAGAAAGTTAAATCCACACTGTGTGAATTCTTCAGTTCCTCCTCTATTTCTAAGAAATAGAATATCTTAATAGATCTTGGTGCCTGGAGTCAGCAGCAGTAGTATCCAGTTAGAGTTCTTCTTTAACTTAATTAAGGCTTTAATCAGAATTGTATTTCCCTTAGAGGGTTTTTGTGAGCTTTATAGGGGTCTTAGAAATAAGTAGTCAAAATGCCATTTCCATCAAACATCCTTTTGAACTTCCTATTTTACTCAGGAGAATATTATAATCATATATGTGAACTTTTTTGGATAAATCTGATACTCCAGGTAAAAATCCCTAAGGCTTCTAAAGTGGTTACACTGGTGGTTTTCTTTGAAGTCCTTTTAGAAGAGGCAAAAGCAACCTGTGAGTGAAAGGGCAACAAATTGTTAGAAACTATAAAAGGTTAAGTGTAACCAGCCTCTTACTGGAAGAAACCCTGAACTTCTCTTTAGTTATCCTTGCTGTTTGGCAGACTGAACCCAGACAGCATATGATGATGTATGTTTCTGATTCATAATCTTAGGCTCATAGTATCCACTGATGCATTGATAAGCCTTTAAATACCTTCATTGTTTTCTGCCTTGTAAAATAATTGTGCATACAATGCTGTTTTTGAATATTAGGACAGTCAAAAGGATGTACTTTTCTTATATTTTTCCTTTTTTCTTCTCTTTAGCAAAGTAAAAATCCTGTTCTGGAAGAGAAGTCAGAGCTTCTGAAATTGTAAATCAGTTTTGTGACAAATGTAATTATTTTACTGAATTCTGAAGTCATTGTTCTTATGCATGAAATAACAATCTTTTTTTCTAATTAATACGCATTGTTGAGGGGCTGAGATTATATGTTGAGGTCTAGTCCATTGATCCCTTAAGATACTCACTTAAGAAGAAAATTTGGGACCCAACAAGTGAGATGGAGCCATGGTTCAACTAAAGAAACTGCCTTTTGAAAAGAAAAATGAAATTCCTCTAAGTACAAGATGTGTTTTTTGAGCTTTTAAAAACTGCTCTTATTGTTGGAATTTTACTCTGGGTAGCAGATATTTGAATGCCAATGAATCCCAAATGCAGTTCTCTGGGCTATTTTAAAAGATTATGGAACATCAGAGAGCAAAAAACTATAAAGTTACCCAGGGGAAAAAAAAAAAGAGTCAACATTGCATCTGAATGGGTTCAAAACAAAACCGGTCCATCTCAATGCTTGTGCATTCTCTGAGAACACTGCAACTGCAAAAGGTGCCAGAGGGAAAAGGAAAGGGGTTGTGTTGACTTCAAATAAAAGTGGTTTCTGACAAAAGAGGAAGCAAATGATACCTGGGTATGCTGTTAACAAATGCCATGTATATCTACAGCTGCACTCTACGAGCACTTTGGAAATTAAAAGATTGCCAGCTTCCCCACTTTGGGACAAAAAAACATTTGTGCTAAACAGCCGGTAAGTAAACGCAGTAAACATATTTTTACAGTGAATAGAATCGTTTTATATTTGGGGGGCTGTTTGTGAATTTCTACTACTTCTTGATTAGCAAACATTTGGCAGTTCTCAAGTCTTTAGACATTAAAATGCCAAAGCAGATTTTTATTCTCAGACTGAACTCCTATATTTTTTCAACCCTCTAACAATTATCCTCTGAACATTTGAAATCAGCACTAAAATAAAACGTGTTCTGAAAACACATTCTGAAATGTTTTACCTGTGTGACTTTAATAAGCATGTAAACAGAAAAGTACTGAGTTGTTGTCTAACTTCCTTAGGGCAGAGATGAGAACACAGTACATGTGTAATGACTGCTCCCACTGTTGGGGGCATTTCCTAAAGCCTCGCCTTGAATAAGGAAGCATTGTATCGCTGTTTACCAAAGCTGGTGAAAACAGATGTTGGTGGAAATCCTCCTGGGATTCTCTCTTAATGATAGCACTCCTGCTAATCTTTATAATGCAAAAAATTTCTAAGAGACTTAAAAATTCCTAGTGATGACTTCTATCCATGTTTGTTTTAAGAGTTATGCGCTGATGAAATGTTTGTGTTGTCTTATTGACATTATCACTCTTGGAAGTTTATTCTGCTAAATGGTAATTTTGAGTATTTATACTTTTACCCCCATCAGCTTTTTGAGATTAGAAGATTTATTATATTTGTTTTGCAATCATCTTGTGATAATTTTCATTGTAGTTACATTAACTAATGGAAACCATTTTTTAAACCTGTCAACTTATACAGAACTTCAACATTTAGAGAAAACCAGTAAGTGAAATATCTGACACTTCCACTAGCTCAGACTAGGCTGCAGTATAAGATTTACAATTTTCTATGCTTGTATATGTGTATGTTTTTGCATGTGCTTATGCATGTGTGTGCCATTATTACATAATAAATAAATAAATAGCAGGTTTAAAATTCCTCCTTGTGGTCATATTTTTATTGAAGACTAGTCATGTTTGTTGCCTAAGACAAAGTGGCTAAAGACACTGAATTCATAGGTCAAATATTTTCAACAGAAAATTTCCCCTTAATAAATATTACACCTCATCTTGATGTTTATCTTGCATATAGTAAAATAATACAGAATAACCACTAATGTAACACATTAACCTTTGCATAATCACAATTTTTCTGAGCAAGTTAAATATTTGCTCATATTTTCTTTTTCATCGCAACTTTCATAATTTAAAAAATATTTTGGAGCATTTTTACTTTCACACCAATACTGAGCAGGTGGTACAGAGACTTTCCTTATGTTCCCAGACTGTTCCTGTGTACAGCGTTCCTCTTTCAACCTCTCTCAGCACAGCAATTCATTTGTTAGGATTGAGGGAACCCCCCTGGGTGCACCCTTCTCAGTAAAGTCCAAAATCTATTGGGATTTACTCTGGATATTGTATATTCCATGTGTTTGGACAGGTATAAAGTGACTCACACAGCATATCACACTATACCACACAGCATAGTCTTACTGACTGAACGTCTTTTCTGCACTCTACTTATTTATCCATCATTTCTCTTAACTTCTTGCAACCACTGATCTTTTTGCTGTTTTCACAGTTTTAACATTCTCAGAGTGTCAAAGATTTGGACCCAAACAGCATGAATGCTTTTTTCTCAGTACTGTGTATTTAAGTTTCATCCATGTTTTATCTAACCTGATATCTCATTTTATAGTGCTGAAAAATATTATCACAAATAGCCACAATTTTTGACCCATTTTCCCCACCGAAGAACATGGCAGTTACTTCTAACTTTTATGTTCAATAATTTGAGACCAGAATGGGTTTAGGAGGTAAAACAGATCAATCTGTTACTTTTCCAGTAAAAGATGAATACAGAAATTGAAAAATAAATATTGAGAAACTTACATAGCAATTTAACATTTCTACGACATCAAGATAAGTGGACACAAGTCACTGAGCAGAGCACACTGGACTGATACTGTGTTATTCCTCTTTGGTCATAGACACAGTGTTACAGTGTGTGACATTTTAAGGTTTGTTCCTTTACTATATCTAAAAGTATGGCTTAATGGAAAAGTTACATATAGTTTTGTAACTTGTTTCAATAGTATTTTCAATTCCTAATAGTCTATTTTATAGTTCAGCATTGTTATGAATTAGGAAAATAAAGGTTGTATTTGTTTTTATCTTTATTTAGAAAAAGTGAAATAAGCTTCATTGAATGTTTTGCTAAGAACAGACACATCTTTTCTATATAAAACTGAGAAAATAAAACAAGTGATGATAATGGAAATAACTTCAAAAAGAAAAAATCATGACAGTTCATAAGAATTTTACCACAAATTTCTTGTATATTGAATTGGTTTTATAACTATAATTATTGGCAAAGTGCTAAAACCTATTTATATTATATTAGAAATGTACTAACTAATAAATCACTAGAACATTAAGAAATACTATAAAAAGCATAAACAAATTATAACCAAAAGAATTTTTTGAAAGTGTTGAATTGAAAAACCCTAACTAATGTTTAAATGTTAGCATTAGAATATTTCTTATAGAATAAAACTTTAATTTGCTAAGAATAAAAATATGAATTCCCAAGGTATATATAAAAGCTGCATGAGAGATGGTTGCTTAAAATATTGGATGTTTGTATGGTAAATTAGATAGTTCACTCTCCAATAAAACCTTAACTCAAAGAGTAAGAGTGAGCTAATGACAGGGGCAGATTCATGGTTAAATAAAGTTAGTGGTATGTTTTTAATTGCAATTTTAAATGTATAAGTATTAAAATATGGCAACTTTTAAGTAGAACTGCCATTCAAACATGATTTTATTTAAGAAGGTTTTCTTTTTTTAGTCTGATTGTCACAAATGCAAACTGGTTATGATGATGGTTACACCTCATCATATAATGAGAAATTTTGATTTCTGGTTATGATGATGGTTACAACTCATCATACAACGTATAGAAGTAAAACATGATGATTCAAAGGATGGAAAGTTGGAAGCAGTCTACTTCACGAATGGCCCAGAATATTTTTCCAAGACTGTAGGTGTGAAACTCTGTGAGAAGACAGAGGCACCTTAGAAAATCTCTGGACAGCCAGCACCAGGAGGAACCTTGAAATTTGGGCATCCAGAAAGATGAGGAAACTAACTGGAGCCACATAGTCCAGTGAGAGGACTCCTCCCTTCTGTGCAGCAGTAAAAGGAAAAATTCAGTGTTCTTTTGTGAGCACTGACCCTTCTATTGGACAGAGAGAAAGCCTGAGCAGATAGGAGATCTGACCACATCCAAGTAAATGGAGCCAGGAGTAATAATTCTCACTTTTCCTCTTCCTTGTAAGACAGGGTCAGGTTGCAAAGCCATCTTATAAAGTTCTCCCATTCTTGTCTTAGTAGTAGAAGTAGAAGATGAATTTGGGCCAAACTGGGGTAGGAAGGCATCTTGAATAATTCTCTCTGCTAAGGCACAAAAAGCCCCAAGCTTCCTCTAATTTCAGGGCATGTCTCTTACAGTGCTGTAGGAAGAAAATAGACATCTATTTTAATAGTCGGGGTAGCCTGAGGAAAAAGACTGTGATCCAGTAAAATTAAAGTTTCAAGAGAGACCTTAGCCCCAGCTCATGGGAGTCTGAACTCTGGGTTGGGAGAATCTCAGTGGGGCAGACTGACAGTAGGAAACAGCAGAGGTTTGAGTGAGGTGAGAGGCAGTGCGTTAAGCAACATGGAGCTTGGTGGAGGAGGGAGTCTGAGTCTGAGTTTCACGTGGGGACCGCCAAGGCCCTACCCATTCACACCCGCCTCTCCCATATTTATTGTGTTGCTTTTTGTGCGTGCCACAAGTGGTGGATTATGTGCGCTTGTAAGTGCTTACGAGTGCTAGTTAGTGCTTTTGCACTATGATGCTCTATTACACCAAATTAATGCTCTTTCACATCAAGGCTTCTTTTATAGGGTTTGCTAAATTTGTGTTCATGTTAGTTCATTAATTGGATCTAATGTCCCTGAATCTTCTCTCGTGTTACATTTGTATTTGTTCTCTGTCTTTTCTTTCTTCCCGTTCTTCTCACATCCTCTCAAATTTCCCCTCCTTTCCCCATTCTTGTCTTGTATAAAAATATTAAAACACTTTTCTTTCTTTCTTTCTTTCTTTCTTTCTTTCTTTCTTTCTTTCTCTCTCTCTCTCTCTCTCTCTCTCTCTCTCTCTGTGTCTGTCTGTCTGTCTGTCTTTCTTTGTGTGTAATGATGTAAAAGTGTTACTTATTACTTTGATTTTTCTAGTGTCTAACCTTATCTTGTCAGGCTCTTCCCCTGTAGGGACTGTCTCTTAGGTCTTCCAATATTGTGTTCAGCTAGTTTAATAATAATTGGAGTCAATCTCACTATATCTCCTCTCACTTTCCATTTACATTCTTTTGCTAATCTTTTTTTTCTTTCCCTCTTAACCTCTCAAACTCTCTTTTTTTCCTGACATAATAATATCTTTAAAACTCATTTTTATCTCCTTTTTCTTTAATCTTTTCTGTTTTCTCCTATTCCTTAGCCAGCCACGCATTATTATTATTCCTTTAGCTTCTTAAGTTAGTGAAACTCTAGACAATGTTTAAGAAGTTCCACATTAAATGCTGATATATAGTTGGTTCTTTGGATGTTGATATTACTGGTAGCTGCTCCAACAGTGGAGTGCTAGGGATTGAACCTAGAGCTTTTGAAAAGTTGAATGGCTATTTTTGCACTTAGTGACATCTAAAGCCAAGTGCACTTATTACACAAGGAAAAAAGCAGTTATTAGAGAGATCTCCACAATAGTGGTATGTTTCTCATCCCAAGTAATCTTCAGTTCTCAAAAACAAAAATTATGAGAAAAAAGGCTGTTGGAGCCCACTACGAAGTGGCTCTGAGCAGGATTTAAATTTTACTAATTGGCTTTCTCTGTTTACCTGTGAGTCTGCCCTAGGCCTTGGCCCCTTACCTGGCCACACGAGCTTATTCATGGTAAGTGAATCACTGATCATGAGGACTGTAGTGGCCTGTGAGGCCAGAGATACCTCAAAGGGCAAGATAAGGCCATAGCTGTGGACATGGCTCAAACATCAATTAGGTAGATAGAAACTGCAACTACAGAATTTACTCCTACTTTTTCCCTTCTGCCATGCCTTCATGATAGACAGTGCTACTAAATTGACTTGATTCATTACTTGGAGACGTCCTTGAAGGGACTCCCAAGGTTCTGCTCATCACCTGTGCTTTCCTCAGTTTCTCCGCCCCTTATTGTTGGAACTATTAAAAGTTAGTGGTTCAGAGAAGCTTTTGTCTTAGCCTTTGGAGTCTCGAGCTCAATTAAAGGGTTTTGACCCTCCTGGAGCTCTAAAATCATATCTAGTGTCTCATTTTATTTAACCTCCACCATACACTCGTTTAGAAGATTGGGGATCTAGATCAGGACCCGATAAAAGGCAACAAGATGCTTTCAAAATTCATAACTCCTCAAAAGCTTTGCTGCATGAAATGAAATGGATGAAACATCAGACAAAGAATTTAGTGGCACCATTGATTAAAAGGATTAGTAAACTCAGTGAAGATGTAAATAAGGAACTAGACAAGTTAAGGAAGATATGAAGGAGTGAAAGACTCTTCACTGACGAACTCATCAGTGAACAGAGGTTCAGAAAAAGAGTTAAGCAGAAATTCTGAAAGGTAAAACTTCAATAAGTCAAGGGGAAAATAATCAAAATTCTTGGCAATGAAACAGAAGAAAATATAGCAGAATTTAAGATGGACACACTAGAACATTCAGTCAGCAATAATGAAAAAAGTACAGAAAAATTTAATGATTATTGAGGAGCTCTAAAAGAGCAAGTTTAGGAATCATCTCTCTTGAGGAAGGTGTTGAAATACAACTTAATGGCACTAAAACATGTATTCACTGTCAATATAACATAAAATTTCAAAAATATTAGGGATAAGCTAACCAGGTAAAGGAGATATTTAGAAGCCCCCCCCCAAACATGAATAGAAAAGAAACTTGCAGAACACATCATAGTCAAAATACCAAATTCACAACAAGGAATGTTAGAAACTGCTAGATGAGAGTACTAAGTCACTTATAAGACCGAAAACATTGGAATAATAGATTAATCAATGGAAACTTTAAAGTTTTTCAAGCCCTAAAAGAAAGTAAATGCCAATCTAGATTACCTTAACCTGTAGCTTATTCTTTATTAAAAGAGAAATAAATATCTTTCAAGATAAAAACAAACATGAAAATCATGGCCAGCAAACCAGACTAGCAGAAAATACCTCAAAGAATCTTGATAGAGATGACAAATACAACAATGTTACAAGCCCAAGAAAAAAGGTAAATCTCATTGGCAGAGCATTAAAGGAATGAGAAACAAATCAAATACTGGAAATATTTTTTTAAATGAGAGAAGTTAGTATATATCTCAATAATAACACCTAATATTAAAAATGGTCCAACTCTCCAGTTAATGGCCACAGATGGGCAGATTGGATAAAAAAATTAAAGACCCATATACTTTTGCTTGCAAGAGACACCACCACACCTGCAAATGACTCATGTGATTCTGATCCCCCTGAAGTGTACTTCCAGTAATCCTCTCCTTCTGAGTACAGAGGGAAACGAGGGCAATACAGCAACTGGGTAGCTGCAAGAATACAGCAAAGGTGAAAGGATTCCTTACACCACATCACTAATGTCCCTAACCAGTTTGTTTTGAGTTACTCAAAAGGGAGACGAGCTTGCATTGTCCTGGCATAATCATGTGCGTTCAATGAAAGGAAGTCTAACCTTCCCCTTAAATAAGACTACAGAAACAGCAAACAAGCTCTACCCTGCCAGCTTTCATGAGTGACTGCCATAATTTTATGGCTGCAAAAAAATCTATCCTCGTAGCAATCTGAGGGAGGTCGTAAGTGGATTCTTCACTGGTCAAACCTCTGGGTAGAATGCAAGCCAAATACCACTCTGTGGAAACTTGATTGGTATACTCAGTGGCACTTGTGCCCAGAATTCTGTCCTGCAGAAACTGTGAGAGAATAAATGTGTGTGTTTCGATGTACTAAATTAGTGATAATTTGTTGTGCAGGAATAGAAAACTAATACACTTCCTTCCTGAAACTTTCACATTTTCTCATCAATCAAGTACTTTTGCCTACAGAATTTTTCTCTTTCTTTTTTACCTCACTGCTACCATTTTGACTCACAATTTTGTTTATTCTCTTTTCTATCACTTTAACAACCTTAAAATGATCTTCTGCCTTCTCTAGTGCATTCTAATAAACACTAGAATCTGATCATGCCTCTTTAGGTGACAGAGGAAATCATTGTTTGTAAACTACAAACTTAATCTGGTGGGCTTGGCATCAGATTAACTGTACAATTGGACAATGTCTAATGCTCAAGGGAGGACTTTTAGGAAGGCATCTGAACTGAAGAGAGCAGGACCCTGAGGAATCAGTGCTTCATAGACTATTCAAGGAAACATCAAAAGCATATAAATTGAGCTGGTAATTTGAATATCATATTGTAGTACAAATGAAATAACTTATTTTGTGGTATCTTAAGCTTTTCTTCATAGCAAAAGAGAGGAGGTGTCTTTTGACCTTTTAAAAATAAATTTTTAATATATACATTTTGCATAATTCATTACAAATAACAAGTATCATGTATTACAACTTCCTGGCAAAAAAGTTTGATGTTCCAAAGGAAAAAACCCAGTGACAGTCAAACCTACTAACAAAAGGTGACTCACTTAAGCACTTTCATCCAGAGGCTGTTTTTTCCACTAGGAAAAAACGAATATAAGTGTTAATCAAAACAGCATGGAAGTTAATTAGAAAACCAAGAACAAGCGGATGGGCTTAGCACCTTGGACACATGAGTATCCTGTTTCTAAAGATGGCCTCAAAAGATTGCATAACAACCAAGCCCAGCACAAGTCAAAAGTAACTAATTAACTTTTTATTTTTCCCTTAGTAATTTGCTCTTTAAAATATTTCTTAAGAGAAATGTCTATTAATTGCCACATATTGGTTGTTCAAATGAGAGTAATGACCCTTTACTTGATTGTATGTACCCATCATTTAATTTATTTTTTAATGTATGCTTTAAAAACAACTCTCAAAGATGAAGCAACGTTAGTTAATAGCCTCATTAAATCTGTTGTACCCAGAGAATTTTAGAGATTGGAAAACTTTCTAATACTGAATGAAAAGTATTTTCTTATCTACTTTGCAGTTTTGGGACAAGCTGTCTTGCTCTCTCCTGCGGACGTTATCGTGACCACTTGTTTCATCATCCCGACCTTCTGGAGTCTTGTAGTAGAAATGGTTGGCAGAAGACTAGCACTTCAAACTAGACTTTCTTTCCAACGGTTCCTGTGAGGCTTTGTTTCTGTTCCCACAGTTACTGTAGGTGAGAGATCTGCCCACTACTTGGTTACCTGGACCAATCCTTGATAGAAGAGAGGTCAGAGATCACCATAGGTGTTTTCGAGACAAATTATGTTCTATTATGATGTTATACTCTGCCACGCTTGTTTGTTCTTTCATAAGTCAATCTACTGAGGTCCAACAATTCTATTAACTGATATGAACAAACTTAGCTTTAGCTTTCTCACACTTTTTGTCAGAACTCTGCCATGTGGCCTAAACTGTCTCTTGTTGATAGTCTCCATACACCTAAGTTATTTATGATCTCTGGACCTGCCTTTGACTATGTGGAGCACCCCTCCTTTCTAACTTTAAAGTAAGAGTTTCATGCCAAGTCACATATGACTTGCTCCATAAATAAATTCTCATTTATCAGTTATGATTTCCACTTCCTAACACTTACAAACTTAACTAGTTACACATCCGTCCATTTGCCTAGAAACAAAAACTATAATAACAAAAACAAATGTTTTTTGAAAACTGACTATGAGCACATTGTCAGAAGTGCAGAAATAATAACTAGGGCTTCTGATTTTGAATGTCCAGCAAAGAAAACTAGTATGCAAAAAATAAATGACTGAATTAGTGTTGCTGTCATTGTTACGTAGGCCTTATGGTCCATGGAGCTAGAACAGCTGTGGCAAGGGATTCCTATACAAGATAGACCCTTGTAAAAGGTGCTGGCCCTGGGTTGTGAATTGACACTCTCCTCCACTCTTTAGTTGGCTGTTCTTCCAGTCCTGCGGTGAGGGGGTAAAGATGCCCTACATACCTATGTTCCTTCTCCTACTTGCATGAATCCATTGCATTACTCATGGATGCCCTTTAGCAAAATAAATAGTATGCAACAAAACCAACCCCAGCTCATTACGATACTTGCTAATGATCCATCAGACATTGTAGTCTGCCTACCTCAGTCTCTTTTCTGGTTAAACCTCAGAGATGGCACAGAAGTGCAGGTCTGAAGAACTATGGTAAGACTGAGAAAAAAATGCTGGCCTGTGGAAGTTGGCTCTGTGCTGGGCTGAAGAGATATATCTGACAGGGATACAGAGCTTTACTTGTACAATATGGAGATTTACTGAAGACCTTTTGAGTCACTTTCTATTCTCACAGTGTGACACTGGTCTGCATAATACACAATGCTTTCTGAGTCTTTTTTGGGACAGAAAGCATCTATGTGTGACCAAGGACACTGGACATCAGAAGTCTCAAGTCCATGGGGGCTGAAGTGCTGGTTGCTCAGCGTGTTCTGTCCTCTACTCATCTCTACCACTCCTTTCCTGTGTCTAACTCTCCCCAGCTCTGGAAAAACAATGAAGGAACATGGGAGAGAGCTGCGTTGTAGCAAAGGGTTCATTGAGAAGCAATGCCATCTACTAGAGGGAGAGCGAATAGAGAAAAGGAAAGAAAATCAAGCCCATTCTAGGACACATCTACTGTCCTAGAGCATGGACCTCCTTCCCTTTGATCTAACTGAGGAGCACCCGATATATGATATACCTTTTGCATAATACCTGGGGATACCTCCAGGGGATGAGGTGGTAGGAAAATGAACCAATTATTTGTGGAGTGCAGACATGAATAAGAGAGCCAATTGAATGGGCAAGTCAGACTAGATGAACTAGACCTAATGAATGAGCAGAACAAGAATTAAAAATAAATATACTATCTTCTAATCCTTGCTAACGATCCAGGGAAGAAAAAGCAAAGTCATTGTAATGAAATAAAAACTGTAAAATTAGGAATAAAAAGAGAATAATTAAAATGGAAAAGCAGAGTGATAAATAAAATTAAAGAAATAAAAAAATCAGATCAATAAGTTCTCATGGAAAGAATTATGAAGAATTAACAGCAAGAAATCATACAAGTAAAGCTAAGATGCAAGGTACATTTACTGTAAAAGTAATATGCTAAAACATAGGTATTAGGAGACAAAGGAGGGGGAAAGTATTAGATGGAGAGGAAATCATTAAGGAAATAATCATCCATATTTTTCCAGAACTAAAGGTAAATCGTGCTGTTACTGAGGTAACTGAGTTAGATAAAGATATTATAAGCAGTCAGACAGGGCTAGGTCCTCAAAGGAGCCAGTGCAGAAGCCCAGATACCTTGCAAATGTGGGGGAGACAGACACCTCCTACTGTGGGCCAGACCTCAAGACAAAAGATCAAACAAATGCACTCACATCCTAAGGATTGATTTTGTAAATAGGTCTCTATCACCCTGAAAAAGCCAAGAATCACCATCCCAATCCCCTGCAAGAAGAGTCACGACTCTTTAAGCATGCCCTCTTGCTACATGACTTATTTTCCCATTTGTCCCTGATTTAATCAATTTTACCTGAGCAATTAATCTTACTGGTTGACCATAGTTCTGTCCCACCTCATGCCCACCTCGTTGGCAAGTTCCCATGTTTTCCTACCTTAGACCTGTCTCATTCTGTGGTTTTACTCTATAAAGGTCCCTAGAAAAGTCAGTGTTTAGCAATCCACTTTGGACCCCTTTTGTCTCTCAGACAGAAGCTTTTTTTTTTTATCTCAATAAATATATTCTGCTCTTAACCTCTGTTGTTCCTGTAATTCATTCTTCAATTTTAGAAAATACAAACTCATAGCAGACATCTAATAGGTTGAGAGTTTCATTTTCCTATATCATACCAAAGAGAACTAGGACACTAGGTAGGAAAAACAAAGAACCACTCACATGTAGATACATTATGGTGAAATTTAAGAACATCAAGTAGTTTGAGGATATTCCATGAGTTTGAAAACAGATCTTCACAAAGGGAAATATTCAGATTTTTCTGCAGTGACATAAGAAGCAAGAATGAGATCATATGTATAAGGGAAGAGAATTGGAATGTGGATTTTATTATTAAAGTCATGACACCAAAAAATACAAATAACAATAAACCATATATATATATACACACACATATGAAATCTAGGCTACAAAACAATATCATTACATGTTTTGTGGAAGTATTTTGCTTGCCCACAAGAAACCAACTTCCTTCCCAATATGGCAGATTTGGTGGGTATCTGTTCCTACATGGATTCATATTTTAGTACTAGTGGATACATTTCTAGAAAATATCATTTTGTTTAGTGAAAGTTTTAAAATAAAGGAGCTGGTTATTTTATTATCACTAAAAACTGTCTTTTATTTTGGTGCAAGAAGTGTTTATTTATTTGTATAAAATAACAGTAGCCAGAGGAACATATGGAAAAATTTTAAAATGTATATTTTCTTCTGATATTTTAAACTGAAGAAAATATACTCACACTAAAGTTACTCATAATAAATACTTTTTTAATATAAAAGAGCATAGGGATAGACATGTAGATATGTATATATATTACAGATAATAATTTTAGCCTTAAAATGTATGTTCTTACAACCAGGTTTCACTACAGTTAATATTAGGATCTTTGGGTATTTTAACTAGACTGTACTTTGAAACTCACTGATTTTTCAAAAGGTTAAGTTGTGTTTATCAGTATCATTGATAAGCTAATTCACAACCAGCATAATAAATCTCCTTAAAGTTTATCCAAGTGACTTATATTAACAGTTTGTTCCTTTTTATGGCTAAATAGTATGCTATGCTATGTATATACCACAGTTTGTTTCACCATTCATCTCTGAAGAATATATGTATTGTTTCTAGTTGGTTTTTAGTTATTACAAATAAATAATGTGAATATTTGTTTCTCTTTCATAAGTGCCCAAGAGTACAATTAATGGGTAGATGGAAATTCTATTTTCTTTTTTAATTGATCGGCCAAGTCTTTTTCAATGTGGCTATATAATTTTATATTCTGACCAGCATTTTTGTTACCAGATCTAGAAAGTTTTCATTAGTCATTGTTTCTTTCAACACTCTCAGTCTTATTCTTTTCCTCTGCTTCTTGAACTTTGATAATATGAATGCTAAACTTTCTAATACTGTACTTGGGACCTCTGGTTTTTGTTTTTGTTTCAGCTTTTCCTTTTTTGATCTATTTTCTTTCCTTATTCAGATTAAGTCACTATCTTAACCTTATTATGGAGATCCTCCTAAGAAATTTTTATTCTTTTCATTGAATTTTTAATTATGTCACTTTTAATGCCATTTCTATTTTGGTAATATTTCATTTATTTTTCAAAATAATTTGCAATTGATTATTAAGACATTTTTATCAAAGCTATTTTAAAAATTGTTAGAGAATTCTAATATCTGCCTCATCTCAAAGTCTGTGCTATATTATTCACTGTTGGCTCAGTCCTCTTTTCTCATTGCTATGACTTTTGGTTTGGTATGGCATTTGATTTTCAGTTGTATGATAGGTATTTTAGTTAAGATGTCTGGAAACCCTTGAAACTATTTCCTTCTCTATTTAGCAGATATTTAGATTCAGTGTCTAGAGCTTGGTCTATTTTAGTGGGCTTTAAAGTTCTAATGGCAGTTCAGTTTTCAGACCTCTTGTGATGCAGTCCTGTTCTGGTCTACTTCATCTTTTCAATTCCCATGAGTGACATCTGTGGGACAAAGGATTTTAGTATTTGAAGAAATGAATTTATATTTTATGTACTTTTTGAAAACTGAAGTTTCTGCTCAACATCATAAGTATGAGATAGATCCTTGTTTATGTGTGCAGTGAAAATTATCTCATTTTTAATGTTATGCTTTAAATTCTGTTAAAAAATTAATCCATCTGCTTGTATATATTTAGTTTATTTTCAGTCAGTCTTTTATTTTTTTAAAGCACATTTATTACTTTATTTTTAATAATGGTACAAATTCTTTTATGTCACTCTATCTGATAGTAAATGTGTGCTAAAATACATTTGAATGCCAAACAAAAATGAAAACTGGTGATGTGTACCTTCAACAAAGTAAAGAAATGACATAATTGAAAATGCTTTTCTTTTAAAATATTACTGGATTAGAAAAAAATTTAATTAGAGTGATTAAAAAGAAAAGATGCAGGTTTTGCAGAAAATAATAAAAAATAAAAATAATTTATTTTCTATGTAAATAGAGTAAACTGGAAAATGTCAAATTTAGGATATGAAAAATAACAGAAAACCTAAATAAATGTTTACTCAAAGTAAACAGAAACTGCATCCAAGTACCCTGTGCCTCCAAAGCGACCAGGCATAGCTGGCATCATAGGGCATCCTGTTAGAATTTCAAGGAGCAGATGTTCTGACCTTTACAAGTTTCCCCAGTAAACAGAAAAGATAAGAAAGTTTCTCAAGTAATTTTATAAAGTTAGTCTAACTAGTATTCCAAAACTAGAGAAAAGAGTAAATATAATAAAATTACAGATTTAGTTAACATATGTATTTAGTCATAAAATGGTAAAGAAATCAGCCAACAAAACTGAACCACTTAAAAAATAATAGATCACAGCCAAATAGAATTTAACATGAAACAATAAAGGATGGCTCTAAATTTAAAAATCTGCCAGTGTAGCTTAGAGTGTTAATAGACCAAAAGTGAAAAAAAAATTATTAAATAAAACAACATTCTACATTCTTCAGTATAAAATAATCAGAAAATTGGGTTTTTGAAATAATTTATTAACTTCTATCAAATACAGAAAATCTATTAAAGGTAGAATCTTAAATGGAGAAACATTCATGCTCCCACTGAAACAATAATAATAAACTAAAATAAGACAAATATGCCAACTTTTGTTTCTGTTGATGTACTATTAGTAGAAGTCCTAGAAAATGGTTTAAATTATATTAAAACTATCATAAAAATATATTATTATTTATAGGCTATATCTTCCAAATAGAATACATTCACTGTGCAAAACTCCTAAAACTATTCCTAGTCTGGAAATGCAGTAAATAGAACAGTTTATAATAATAAATTGATTATGTTAACAGCTAAATATAGCAATATATAAGATACTATAAACAATAGAGTTAGTGATATGCCTTAGTAGCACAGTGCCTGCCTGGCAAGTATGAGATCTTGAGTTCAGTAACTGATACAAAGAAGAGGAAAAAAAGTAAAAAACAAAAGAAAAATGAACAACAACAACAAAAAACCCTCTGAACAATGGATCAATACAATTATATATCTTCACGGTGGCTAATATGCATAACATAAATGTTCTCATATGAACATTTTAAGTGTGCAGTTTGGTATTGTAAGGTATGTTTACATTGTTATGCAATCTTTTCCAGAATTTTTTCATCTTCCCAAACATAAACACTGTACACATTAAGCATTAACACCCTGTCCCTTCTTCTCTGCCAATCCCTGGCAGCTGTCATTGTATTTTATGGCTTGAATTTGAATTCTCTAAGGCAAATACATCACACAGTATTTATGCTTTCAACTGGTTTATTTCACTTAGCCTAATGTCTTCAAGTATCAGTTATGCTGAAGGCTGTGTCTAAATTTTTTCTTTCATTTGAAGGCTTCACAACATTCCACTGTATTTTATTTATCCACTCGTCTATCAAGGGACAAATGAGTTGCTTCCATCTTTCATTGTTGTGAACAATGCTGCTATGAACATGGATGCAAAAATCTCTCTTCGCCTCCTGGCTTCCGATTAATTTAAACATATACTCAGAAGAGAATTTATGGATCATATGATACTGTTATGTTTTATATTGTCAGAAGCTTTTTCCACAGTACTTACAACAGTTTACATTCCCACTAGCTATGCATGAGGACTCCAATTTTTCCATGTTATCATCAATATTTGTTATTTCCTTTTTTTTGAATAACAGCTAAACTAGGTTTTGAACAATTTTCATGTGCACATTCATCTTTATTTTCTTGGCAAAATGTCTGTTTATTTCTAGTATTCATGTTCATTTTTAATATTGTTTACTTTCTGTTGAGTCATAGGAGTTCTTTATATAGATACAGTATTAATTCCTTCCTGGATATGCAATTTGCTTGTATTTTCTGTACTATATGGATTGTCTTTTCACTGTGCTGATGGTTTCCTTTGATGCATAGAAGATTTTTATTTTAATGAAGCTCATGCATTTTGGTTGTTATTGTTGTTAGTAACACTGGCAGGAAGGAGATTCAGGAAAGAGGGTATGAATCATGATCAACACAGCGGTGCAACAAAGAAAAACAAAAATTAAAATGTCCAGTAATCTATAATCCACAATTATCTTTGAGAGAGAAGCCACCATGGCAAGGGTAAAATCTAGATTTTAGTGGGATGGGTGGTCATGGCTGGAGATGAGCTAATGGTAGTGGCATTAATCACAGCTAAGACACTGAAAGCAGGAAGGTGAGAAGAGAAGCAACGTGAAGCAAAGATGTCAAGGAAGCACTTTTCTTCCTATCTCGCCATCATTTTTCTTTTACCTCTTAATTCTGGTATAACTGTGAGTTCTGTAACATTGGACTCCAGCCCACATTTCTATATTAGAAAAATCTAAATATAGGTAGAGTAAAAAGAAAGATATCAATGTAAAAAGAGAACATAGATTTAGTAAGGTCCTGATCCAAGAGGGTAGAAGAACAAAAATGAAAAAGGATTAGATCTAATCAGGAGGCAGGACTGTCTTCTATTTGGGAGAAAAAAGGAAATACAATCCTTGCCTGTGGTCGGAAGTAAAGGAGACGCATCCAGTGGAAATGCCTTACTCTCTAGGAATTAGGAGGAAAGATCATCTGCTGAAGGTGAGCTATTAAGTGAGGATTTAGTAGCTCACAAAAATTTCAGGAATTATTTTTAAAGTAACTCAGCCAGCTTCAGGGCCCAGTAAACTGCTGAGTCTCAACCACCTGAACTACCTTCCAAGTGCTGTAAATCTTTTTTTGCAAGTAGAAAACCATGGCAAACAACCTGTTAGAGAACCCCAACTGAGTGCCAAACACATATTGCTGTTGTTTTTTTCTTTAATATCTCCTCTATAGTCACTAAACAGATGGTCTTCCAGTTAGCTTTACCAAGACATCTTGTCAGACCAAGCCTATTAACCCTTTTTCCACCTCTTCTTTGTTTATAAAAGCTTAGTAGCTTTTACAAAAGAAAAAATATTTCTTTTGCAAAGAAAATATAACTATCACTTAAAAAATTATTCCTTTACTAAAAAGGTTATTTCTACCATATGTCTGCTTACTCTACTCCATTCCTTAAAATGTTTTCTAAGCTTTACAACATAAGCAGGGCAATGCATCATGGCCTTTGGGCCTCTGCACACCCCAAACCTCTGGCTGCACAGCGGTTCCTTTGTAGAGTGGAAGCTTGCCTCAAAATCAGCATTCCCCGTTTTCTCCCTGCACCTCAGAGATTGCTCGCTGTAGCTCAAGCACTCAGCTCTTCGCACTTCATGGTGACTCTCTGGGATAGGACTCTTCCATGGGTCAAATGATCTTCCTATATTCTTCCACAGTGCACCGGGGTTCTGCTTTGCAATTGTATATTATCTCTTCATGTCCCTCTGCATTTTCACCCACTTTCACCCATTTTCATCCAAATCCGAAAGCCTGCTATTCTTCCTGGAGTCTCTTGCACACACTTAGGAACTCAGAAAATATTTGTTAAGTTAAGCAACCATTTTCTGAATTTAAGAAGAGATTGTGTAAAGACAGTAAGGTTGGAGTCTGGAGGATGCTATCCTATCACAGAGTAGGAAGAGGAGAGCTACATGGAGAAAAAGATTTGCAATTGCTCTGCTCTCCATTTTTACTCATGAAATATGTTCATCTGAAGTTGCCACAGATATGCCCCTTTTTACTTGAAAGTTTGGCCTATTTCTGGGCCTTTCCTGTCTGGGAACTCCCATTTACGTTCTGGACATATTTATGTCACTGAGTTTTCATATTTTTGTATAGCTGTCATACATGTTTTTCTATTTTCCTGGTATGCTTTTAGCTTCTTAAAGTCATGGTCCATGTCTTTTCTTCTGTTTTAGTAAGCTTAGAACCAAACATTGCTCCTGCCACAGGTTGAATCTCCAAACATGCCTGTGTCCAAGCACCTAGGGAGGCTGAGGAAGGAAGATCACAAGTCAGAGACAAGTCTGGGTGGTTTAGAAATTTAAAAAAGAGTACTGAGGATATAGCTCAGTGTAAAGGCCCTGGGTTCAATCACCAGTACTGGGAAAAAGATAAAAGAAAAAGATAAAAAGATGTATTAGCTTCTTGTCCCTTGTGTAGATTTACACAGGTTAAAAGTAGATGAGTGTACAACTAGTGCAGGTCCTTGAAGAAAGTAGCCACTCTGAAAGGGACAGCTGTAAATAACAGGAGTTTACAAAATGAATAAGGTGTGCTTCTGTGTCAAAGCCAGAGAGATGAGAAAAAAGAGGAACTAAGTGTGCTAACATGACCTTGGCTTTTATTCTAGTCTCTGAGCTAACCTTATTCTGCCACCTCAGCCAAAATTATTTTTTCAATTAAGGTCTGTGTTCTGATCTGTCAAGTAAACCTGATAAAAATGACCTTCACAATGTTGTCCTCCAGAAAAGCAAATAAATGACTGGAAAAATCTGAAACACAAAAAAGCACAGGGTAAATCTTGAATAATAAATCAGGACCTCTCTCTGCTAAGTCAAAGTAAGATGCATTAAATTTGGAGTCTTCCATTGTTTGGCTATTTGCTGAAGAAAAAAGTATTGCAATAAATGTATATATAAAAGAAAAGCTGACAGATGAGAAACTAAAATGAAAAGCAATGACATAAACAACGTTAGGAGATGCCTTCAAGGAGACAAGTTCTCAGAAAGTTGAAATCTCAATTTAGAACATTTCTTTCTCTCTAATTGTTGTTCTGTGTGTTGCTGCAATATGATGAAATGGCCATAAACTTAGTGTGATAGGCTTGCAGAATAATTTAATTATAATTTAACATTTACTTTTATGCTATGCAATTACTTACATTGCTTTTTGCTGAAGACAATACATTTAAGCAGCTGCATGCAATGAAAAAAATAGCTGACAGGGTCAATTCTAAAGTTATACTAAGGTTTAGTTACATTCCTTTTTTACCCAGTGGACTTAACAAATTAAGCAGCATGAGGCTAGTTGAAAGAAAATCAGACAAGTACTAGGGATTCTTAATTCTAAACTAGGCTCTCTGAATTTTGTAGATCTTTAATCTTTAGCGAGGTAAAATATCCTTTTCTAAAATTTTTTTTATTAAATAGTGTTTCTATGTTCGGTTTGTGGCTTTAATGTTAGGTATTCTGTGTCAATTTTTAAATTAAGAAAGAAATTCTCATTTAAAAATACACATCAGCTTTGACTTATTTAATTTAGAATTTGGGGTGACTCTGACAGGGTGTTAGAACTAGAAGTTCCAAGTAAAGGGCTTGAGTTAAAAGTCTAGTTTGAAGTCTTGCAGAAGACAGAATTTACTTAATCTGCTCATATACTTTATAGCAGCATAACTGACATGTTTTAAATAATTTTATAGAGATTAAATTAACATAAAATTTAATTTTTAGGTACATTATTTAATGTTATTAAATATACTCACATAGTTGTGCAACTAGCACAGCAATCTTATTTGAGAACAATTTAACCCCTTCTAGAATAAACCCGACACCATCTGCCAGACCTATGCAGCCAACCTCATCTCCCATTTCCACTCCCACTCTCCCTCATTCTCTTGAGCATTTGGCAGACTACTTTCTATCGCTACGGATTTTCTTATATTGACAGTTTCAACAAACTGACTCCTACAATCTGTTACCATTTATCGACTCCATTTGCAAAATATTATCAAGGGTCAGCCATGCAGAAACATATTTCTTTTTATAACCAGATATTCATTTAATAAATATTCTGCATTTTGCTTAAAGACATATCACAAGAGTAACATTTGAATTGTTTCTACTTTTTGACTGTTACAAAATGCTGCTAAGAGCACCTGTTTGCAACTTTGTGAAGGGATGCACACTTTATTTTTCTTGGATTTATACCTAAGAGTAAAACTCCTAGATCACAAAGTAACTCTGTCTTTTGCTATGTTGGATAATAGCAAAATGGTGCTTCAAAGCAGCTGCACAATTTTCCATCACTATTAACAATGTACAAATGTTCCAGTTTCTCCACATCCTGCCCAACACTGCTTATTCTATTTTTCTTATAGCCAAAGTAAGGGTGAAATGACCTCTCTCTGTGGCTTTGACTTACAGTTTTATATTGAATAATATTGTTGCAATTTCTTCATATACTATTAGCCATTTGTACAAGTTTGAAGAAATAGCTGCTCAAATCCTTTGTCCATTCTTAATTTGGGTTCTTTTTATTATTCAATTGTAGATGCTATTTATATATTATGTTCGTTGTTGTTGATGATGATAATGTTGTTGTTTGGTTAGTCTTCTAATAACTGTCTTAGTAGATATGAAATAGTATTTCATTGAGCTTTGGATTTTAATTTTTCTATTGACCATTTGGATCCTGAGAAAAATATCTCTTAAAGCATTTGGGAAATTTTTTGGTTTGTATCATTTGTTTTTTTGTTGTTCATTTATCTTGGTCACTTTCCAGTGACTGGGACAAAATACCAGACATGCACAAATTAAAGAAGGAGAGGTGTATTTTGGCTTACTTTTTCAGTATATATATATACAGATTGCCTCAAGATAAACACAAGATAGCAGAGGGATACAGCAGAGGAAAAGTTGCTCAAATCATGGCAGCCAGAAAGTAGAGAGAGAGAGAGAGAGGAGAGGAACAGGGCGAAGAATACCCCTGTTCAGGTCTCCCACCAGACCACACCTTCAGCCAGATTCTCACCTTTGAACTCATGAGTCTTTTGGGGGATAATTTAGATCTAAACCATAACACAGAGGTTATTTATGTATTTTGGGTATTAAACAATTGTCAGATTAATGCTTAGTGAAGAATGTCTCCTCATTCTGTAGATTATTTTTATACTTTCTTGATAATTTCTTTTGATGCACAAAAGTTTTTAATTTTAATGCTGTCTGACTTTTCATTGTTATTGTTGGTGCTCAGTGATTTTAGTGTTATATCTAAGAATCCATTGTTAAAGCCAATTCATAATAATTGTTTCCTGTTTTCTCCCAAAATTTTAATGATTTTGGCTCTTTTATTTAGATCATAAATCATTCTTGAATTTTAAAAAAATCTTCATTATTTTGCATATAGAAATTTCCCTTCTTTCATTATCATTGTTGAAGATACTACTTTTTCTCATGAATGCACTGGATAACTTTGTGAAAAATCAATCAATGGGGAAGATGGTGGATCAATAAGCAGCAAAATAAAAGGCCTTTCTGAGAGAAAACAACTCAGATGCTGGAATATCACACTTTGGAGAAGACCAGATGGAAGGAGATGGATCCTAAGAAGAAAATAAAGTAAAAAAAAAAAAAAGAAAAGAAAAATTTGGACAGAAAGCAGTAGCCAGATGCACTGTCACCAGAGCCGGTCCCACTGTCTGTGAAACACTACTGGAATCCGAAGATGCAGGGTCATGGTGAAGTTGGGGTTTGGCAAGCCAGAGAGCCTCCGTGGGAGGATGCTGTTGAGAGAAGCGGTGGACCAGAGAATTGGGTGCCATTTTGGAGACAGGCAGGATAAACCTGGAACCAGAAATGCAGCCGGCTTCATTGAGCCACTCAGCCCAAAGCAGATTGGTGAGAATCAGTTGGACTGTGTCCCGCCCCTGTGTGCAATCCAATAACAAAGGCAGAGGTTTCCCAAAAGCTATCTCTAACTGGCTCCTACTGTGTGACACACACTAATGTGGTGAAGACTCCCAGTGGTGGACCAGCTCAAAAGTGAGGGGCCAGCCTGACCCATCCCTACTTGTATTCCAGTGGTTACCAGTGGATTGGGGAAGGCAAAAATCCTTAGCCAGAACACTTCAGAGTAATTTTAACCAATACAGAAAGTGCCAGAGACCCCACTATCCACTTGTCTGGAAGAATCCAGAAACCAGAAACACGACAAGAGGAAGAAACAACAGGCAGTCTCCAGCCTCCAAGCCAAACAGTACTGACCCAGGAGAGGTAAATACAGAAGAGAGCAGGAGTTGCACACCTGCAGTTTCTCAAGAAACATCATGTTGGGCTGGTGAGTACACCCCTAAAATAGAAGTATACAGTGGGTAAATAGGGCTAATAGTGAAGCTCCCTCCAACTAACTGTAAGACCTTTGTGAATCTGACAAGAGTGGGTTGACTCTTTCCTGCACACAGAAAACATCAGACAGAGTGAGGACTGTACCAATAAGGACTCCCCCAACTTGTAGAAAATCAAAAGGGCTTATAAGACACACAAGCACACAATAGGAACACAGTAGGGCCTTAGCCAACACAAATAGTATAAACAGGGAGATTTGGTGACCTAGAATAACCTGAAGATAAAAGTAATAGCAAGAACTAGAAGTTGACCTACTTCAATAGTACTACGCATGACAGCCCAGGAAGAATATAGAACTCACCCAACAGGCCCAGCAGTGGGAAGTCAGGTGACTAGCCCACCTATTCATTGTAGGACCCAGCAATTGGACAAATACCAAACTTATATTAGGACCCCAAGATACATACTACCAACAGTTGACACTAGTGGGATTGAAGGACCAAATATTAACTCAAATGGGAAAATGGCAAAAGAAAAAATCAAAATGCAATCTCAAACATCCACCCCACCAAGGGAAAGTACAGGAGATATTGAAATATAAGACTTCAAAAGTAGCACATCAGAAACCTCTGAAAAGATAGTGAGTGAAATTTTAAAAAAAAATCCATGAGGGTATAGAGGAAATCAAATTAGAAGTACTCCCTCATGTAAAGAGAGAAATAACAACCTTAGTAAAGGAGTTGCTGAGTGCAGCAAAAGAAGAAATTGAGAAAAAAGTACAGGAGCATGGGAAACTGATTAAACCTTGAATGAACAATATAGAAAACATGCAGAATCCATGAAACAAACTCAAAGAGACATCCAAGAAATGAAAAATTCTATTCAAAGTGTGAAAAACCATTTAAATGAAGCTGAGGATAGGATTTCAGACCTCGAGGACAGGATCACAATCAGTGATCATTAAAAGAAAGAGCTTTAAAAAAGCAAAGCAGCATGAAATGACAGCTTCAAGATGATGCCAAGAGAAAAATATAAGGTTAATAGGCATCAGTGAAGAGGCAGGAGTTAATGCAAATGACATAGCCAAAATATTCACAGAAGAAAATTTCCCAAACATGGGGAAAGAATCTGATATGCAGATAAGTAAGGCATTCAGAACACCAAACAGTCACAGCCAACATAAATCTATACTCAGACATATAATAATTAAGATCTCAGACATGCAGCATAAAAACAGAATACTAAAAGCTGTTAGAGAAAAGACACAACTCACCTATCAGGGAAAGCCATTAGAATGACAGCAGACTTTTCAGCAAAAATCCTCAAGTCAAGTGAGCCTGGAGTGAGGTATTTCAAGCCCTGAAAGAAAACAATTTTCAGCCCAGACTGTTGTACCCAGCAAAACTTTCATTGAAATTTAACAGAGAAACAAAATACTGCCATGACAAAGAACAACTGAAGAAATTCATATCCACCAAGCCAACCCTAGTAAGAGTATTGAAAAACATACAAGACAGAGATAAAAATGACCACAACCCCCAGAATAACAACAGAAAGAAATCACCAGGTATGATAAGCAATTAAACAAGGGGGAAAAGCATAAAGCAAACAAATGGAACATAACATGGCAAAGCCAAGCCAGTACATATCAGTGATATCCATAAATCTAAATGGCCTCAAATCACCTATCAAAAAAAACAGGCTGACAGAATGGATCAAGAAACATTATCCCATAATATGCTGTATACAAGAAACACATTTGACCCAAAAGGAAACTCATAGATTAAAAGTCAAAGGATGGAAAACAGTATTCCACAAAACAGGAACCCAGAAAAAAGCAGGGGTAACTGTTCTATTTGCAGACAAAGTGAACTTTAAACCTAAAATGATTAAAAGAGATAAAGAAGGTCAGTACATACTCATTAGTGGAAAAATTCAAAAGAAGAACTAACAATTATAAATATATATGCACCAAATACAGGAGCACCCAACTATATAAGACAGGTACTAATGGACATCAAAAACCAAATACACAAGAATACAATTATAACAGGGAATCTTAACAGCCCATTGTCACAAAGAGGTAGAGCAATGAGACAAAAAGTCAGCAAAGAGATAATAGAACTTAATCATACCTGCGAGCAGTTGGACTTAGTAGATGTTTACAGAGTGTTCCACCCAACTGCATCAGAATACACCTTCTTCTCAGCTGCGCATGGGATATTCTCCAAAATAGACCATGTATTATCCCATAAAACATTCTTAAGTAACTGAAAAGGTGTTGAAATTATCCCATGCATACAATCTGACCATAGCGCACTGAAATTGGAAATTAATGGCAAAAACCCCTGCAAAACCTGTGTAAGTACATGGAAATTAAATAACAACCTTTTGAACAACCAGTGGGCTAGAGATGACATTAAAGAAGAAATAAAGCAATACCTACAATTCAATGAAAATGTGAAAACAACATACTGTAACATGTGGAATGCAATGAAAGCAATCTTAAGAGGGAAATATATGGGAATAAATAGTCATATCAAGAAAACAGAATGTTATGGATTGAAAACTGGTGGCCAACTTAATGCCATTGAATTAATTCAGCAGGGCACTGGGCATAGATGTTTCACATTAGTGCATCATGTTAGTGCATTGAGGTGTTATGGGTTCTCATATGAGTTGCTGTTTGACCATTGGTTCTCCTGCGGGAGCTCTGGTCTTCATAGTGAGCATTTCTTTCTGGCTCCAGAGAGAGAGATGTGTGCCATTTGTTCTCCAGGATAAACTCATTATGCTGGCTTCATGGCATGTACTCAACTGTGCTTGTCATCAGAGGAGCTCAAGGACTCTGTGTCACTGAGGATGGCTGTGGTGCTTTTCAGGACAATCCAGGTTTTGGGTGTGAGTATGACTTTTTGGCTCCAGTGTCAAACCCTCAGCCTATCAGTACAGCTCCTTCACTCTGCTGGCATAGACTTTCTGGCTTCCACCACTGACCTTTGGGTCTTCCTGGCACAGATCTGTAAAAGGGACTAGTGTGAGTCCTTCTTGTGGGCTCTAGACATCCAGTTGGACTCTTGGGAGGCATTGCCGTGAGCACTGGGTCTTCATTTGGACTCATGTGGGACATTGCTGTGGGATTCAGACCCTTGACTAAATATTCTGTCTTTAGCATTGAAGACAGATTTCCTATATTTTCTTGTGTAATCCTGGGTAACCATCATAAAAATAATATTACAAACTCCAAGTCCTGACTCTAATTGTTCTCTGCATAACCCTGACTACAACACAGAATAAACACAAATAAACAGCCTAATGCTTCATCTCAAGATTCTAGAAAAAGAAGAACAAGTTAAACCCAAAGCTCATAGAAGAGAGGAAATTGTAAAGATTAGAGCAGAAATCAATGCAATTGAAACTAAAAAAATACAAAGAATTAATGAATCAAAAAGCTGGTTTTTTTGAGAGAATAAACAAAACTGACAAACCTCTAACTAACCTCATAAAGAAAAAGAAAGAAAAATCCCAAATTCATGCAATAAGGACTAAAAAGGGGGAAATTACTACAGATCCCATGGAAATTCAAAAGATCATGAAAACCTACTTTGAAAATCTCTTCTCACATAGAGTGGAAAACACAGTGGAAATGGACAGATTTCTAGAAACATATGAACTACTAAAGCTCAGCCATGAAGATATAGCAATTTTGAATAACCCAATATCAGCTATTGAAATTGAAAATGTAATTAAAAACTTACCAACAAAGAAAAGCCCAAGGCCTGATGGATTCACAGCTGAATTCTACAAGAAATTTAGAGAAGATTGGATGACAATATTCCTTAAACTCTTCAATAAAATTGAAATGAAATGAATCCTCCCTAAATCATTCCTGGAAGCAAGTATCACTCTGATACCAAAACCAGAGAATCATCCAACCAAAAAGGAGAATTATAGACCAATCTCACTAATGAACATTAACACAAAGGTTCTCATTAAAATACTGGGAGAAGACAAGATGGCTGATTAGTGAGCAACAAAATACAAAACCTCCTATGAGAAACAACTCATAAGCCAGAATAAACCACCCTGGAGAGACGCTGGCAGGTGGAGATGGATCCTCTTGACACAGGAAGAAATTAAAACATAAAGCTCATCAAATACTTTGGGACTATAACTGAGACAGCTGAAGATTGGGGGACACAGCGTTTTCATGGTGACCTGAAAAGTGTGCACCAGTTTGGATCCCTGCTGGGAGGCAGAGCCACCCAGACTCATTCCCACCACCACTATCGTTCCTGCTGCCACTCACAGGAAGAACTTCAGTGCTGAGGTCAGGGGTTGGTGAGCCCAACAGAGAGCGGAGACAGTGAAGGAACTTTCATTAATGCTGGGAATGAGACCCCCCCACACAGAAGGGGAAAAATTGGCTCTCGCCAAAGACTGAAACTAGACCCATGACTATCATCATGCACAAAACTAAAGTCTAAATGGATCAAAGATCTAAACATTAAAACAGAAACACTAAATCTACTGGAAGACTAGATAGGTAGAAGTCTTGGAGACATAGGGGTAGGCAGAGAATTGATGAACAAAATTGCAAACTGCACAGGAAACACTTAAACGAATAAACAAACCAGGACCTCATATTATTGAAAAGTTTCTGCACTTCAAAAGAAATCAACAAACTGAAAATAAAACTGATAGAATGGGAAAGAATTTTATTCAGCAACCCCTCAGACAAATGACTTATGTCCAGAACATATAAAGAATTGAAAAACATCAAGTTCCCAAATTCAAAGACCCTCTCCAAAAATGGGCATCTGAGATAAACACAGTTCTCCAAGAAAGATATACAAATGGCAAATAAATATATGAAGAAATGTTTACCATCACTGGTCATTTGAGGAATGCAAATTAAAACAGCACTGAGATTTCATCTCAATCCAGAAGGAATAGCTGCCATCAAGAAATCAACTGATAACAAATGTTGGCGAGGCTGTGGAAAAAAAGGAATACTGCTCCACTGCTGGTGGGAATGCAGACTGGTGAGCCATTATGGAAATCAGTATGGAGATTTCTCAGAAGACTAGGATTGGAAGCTCCATTCCTATTGCCTCCTGGGTATTTTCCCAGAAGAACTGAAAAGTTCATATCCCAGTGATATATGTGCCCCCAAGTTCATAGCAGCACAATTTGTAGTAGCTAAATCTTGGAAACAACCAAGATGCCCATCAACTGCAGAGTGGATGAAAAAGATGTGGTATTTTTATACAATGGAATATTACTCAGCTATAAAAAAGGATAATCTTGAGGCCTTCATATTGAAATGGAGGCAATATGAGCCTATTCTCATAAGTGAAATAAGTAAGAATCATATTTATAAATATCACATTGTGTCTCTAGTGTAAAAAGTAATAAGAAATGTAGGAGTAATAAAACCCAAAATGTGTAATTAATATTGTAAAAAAGAGAGGAAAAGAAAGTGCTCTTAAAGGATATAACTGCATGTATGTTTAAGTGTGTAGTATTGATAAACATATTACTAAGTTTTTGTTGGATCATTGAGCAGAACTGTTTTGCAGTCTCATGGTTTGAATGTCCACTTTGTGTGCTTTAATTCTGGAACTTGAGCAACTATCTCTAAGATGACAGTATGTAATGTATCAAGTAGTGATTTCTTAGTGTTTATTTTATTTTATTTCTTTGTTTTGGAATTTTGTATTATTGATTCCCTTTTTTCCTCTTTAAATAAATAAAGTAAAATAAAGAATAAAAAATGTGAGTGAAGAAACAGGGGTAAACACAAATGAAAAACAAAGGCTATTTACAGAAATAATTAAGGAAAATTTATCAATCATAGTTAAAGGAAATGATACCCAGATCTATGAGGCTTAGGGAACTCCAGCCAGCTATAAGCAAAATAGATCTACACCCAGACATATAATAATCAAGATCCCAGAAATTCAACACAAAAACAGAATATTAAAAGCTGTCATAGAAAAGAATCACCTATAAAGGAAAACCCATCAGAATCATGATAGACTTCTCAACACAAACAATACAATCAAGAAGAATTTGGAGTGAAGTATTCCAAGCCCTGAAAAAAAACAACCTCCAACACAGATTGATGTACTCTGTAAAACTATCTCTCAAAATTAATGGAGAAACAAGATGCTCCCATGACAAAGAGGAACTGGGGGAGTTCATGACCACCAATTCAACCCTACAAAGAATACTGAAGGACATTCTAGAGAGAGAGAAAAAAGACTATTGTTTTAGGAACAGAGGCAGAAGGGGCTCTCTGAATGGGACAGACATTGGAATGAAGGGCAAAATTAGACAACCAACTACAAAAAAATAGCATGGCAGAGGTGAGGCAGAGAAGATTGGCCATAATCGCTAACATGGATGACCTCAATACTCTAATAAAAAGAAACACAGTCATACTGGATCAGGAGATAGTGTCTATCAAGATGCTCTATGTAAGAAATATAACTAACTTGAAAGAGGGTTAATAGACTGAATCTCAAAGATGAGAAAATAATGCTTTATGTGACAGGAAACCAGAAAACATGGGTTAACTCATCCTTCAGCTGCAGATTGGTTGGAAAGACATAACACTTTAATACAATGGAGAACTACTCAGCTATGAGGAAGGAAAACCTTGAGGCTCTTGTAGGTAAATGTGTACAACTTGAGACCAAACTCGGGGTAAAAAGATTCAGAGCAAATTACCTCCCTAATCTAAAAACTAAAGGAGTTAGTGGGGCACAAAATGTACAATGCACCCTGTGAAAGTAAAAGAGGAAGAATTGTTTAAATAGGGAAGGCAAAGGACAATGGTAATCTTGTGTCATGATTTGAAACCCATATTGCTTTCATCGCTCTGTTTAGTTTGGTTATATTCTGTTCCAGTTTGTCTACTTGCACTAGATTTGATGGCATGGACAGCTATTCCAAAGATAGCAGGATATACCATGGTAATGTATGGTAATTTTTTATTTCCTATTAACTTAATCTGAAACCCAGTATTGCTTTCACTGTCTTGTCTTGACTGATTTTATTCGAATCTGTTATGTTAGATAGTATCATGTCTGAGAGTTTAGGCAACTACTCTGAAGACAAAATGATTCACTATGATACCTGTTCTGGTTTGACTATTACCTTCTTTTGAAGAACTATAATATCTTCAATTTTTTTTTTGTTAACTGATTTTGTTCTGTACTGCTATGTTCAGTTTATTATGCCTGATGATATGGGCAATTCTATTGAAGATAACAAGAGACATTATGGTAACCATTGTAGATCACCTTGTATTTTGGTTTTAAGTCATGTACTGTGTCCATCTTTTTGTTTTGACTGACCACATTTTGTTTTCTCTCATTTGGCTTTATTCTCTTCAAAGTTAAAAAAAAATCAATTGACAATAATGCAGTCAACTGGTGGGGATATTTGGATCTATAATTCTATTCCACTGGCCTATATGTATAGCTATATGACAGTACTACATTTTTGACTAGCCTATGTACATTCCGCGTACATTTTTATATAGACTATTTTTATATTTGGATTCCATACATGTTTAAAGACCAGTTTTTCCACTTATGTAGAAAAAAAATTATTAGAATTTTGGTAGTGATTACATTTAATTCATTGACTCCTTTGTGATGTGTTAAAACCTTCATAATATTGTTTCCTCTTTCCCATGAACACAGGATAGTTTTCTACCTATTTAATTTCTTTTAACATTGTTTTATAGCTTTCAGTGCATACTTTTTATCTCTTTTAAATTCATAAATTTATATGTTTATATTCTTTTAGTTGTTACTGAAAGTGGAATTATTTTCTCAATGTACTTTTCAGATTGTCCAATGACAATGTGTATAAATATTAATTTTGATGTGTTGGCCTTGTATCCTGTGATTTTGTAGAACTTATTCATTAGCTCTAGTACTTTTTTTTATTCTTTTTTTAAATTTTTTTTATTTAAAGAGAAAAAAACAGGAAAGAGGTAGAAATATTACAGAATTTCAAGAAAAGAAGATAAATAGTAAGAAATCACTAGTTGATACATTACATATTGTTCTTTTAGAAATAGTTATTCACGTTACAGAATTAAAGCACACAAAGTGGACACTAAAGCAGTGAGAGAGCAAACAGATCTGTTCAAGAATCCAACAAGAACCTAGAAATATGGTCATCAATCCAACATATCTAAACATACATGCAGCTATATCTTTTATAGCACTTCCTATTTCCTCTTTTTTACAATAGCAATTATACATTTTAAAATTTTATTTAAAGAGAAGAAAAAAAACAGAAAAAAGGTAGCAGCAATACAGACTTCTAAAAGAAAGAAAAAGGAGAATGAGAAAAAGCCCCACTAGGAAATCAGTAATTTATAAATTACGTACAGTCATCTTGGATGTAGTTGTTCAAGTTACAAAGTTAAAGGATATATAGTAAATATTCAAACAGTCAGCCTACAAACAGTTTTGCTCAAAGATACAACAAAGATTCAGCAATATGGTCTTCTATTTTACACACTCAAACATACATGCAGTTATATCCCTTAGAGCACTTTCTTTTCCTCTCTTTTTTACAATGGCAATTATACATTTTGGTTTCATTACTCTTGTAGTTCTTATTTACTTTTTACACTTGAGACACAATATGATATTCATAAATATGATTCTTATTTATTTCATTAATGAGGATAGTCTCAAGCTGTCTCAATTTGCCTATGAAGGCCTCAAGAGCATCCTTTTTTATAGCTGAGTAATATTCCATTGTATAAAAATGTCACATCTTTTTCATACACTCTGCAGTTGATGGGCATCTTGGTTGTTTCCAAAATTTAGCTATCACAAATTGTGCAACTATGAACATGGGTGCACATATATCACTGTGATATGAACTTTTCAGTTCTTTGGGGAAAATACCCAGAGGGGGGTAGCTGGATTGAATGGAACTTCCAATCGTAGTGTTCCAGGAATTCTCCATATGGATTTCCATAATGGTTGCACCAGTCTAAATTCCCACCGACAGTGGAGCAGTGTTTCTTTTTCCCCGCAGCCTCACCAATATTTGTTATCAGTTGGTTTCTTGATGGCAGCTATTCTTTCCAGAGGAAGGTGGAATCTCAATGCTGTTTTAATTTGTATTTCTTGAATGACTAGTGATGGTAAACATTTCTCCATGTATTTATTTGCCATTTGTATATCTTTCTCTTAGAATTGTGTGTTCATCTCAGATGCCCATTTTTGGAGAGGGTCTTTGAATTTGGGGGGCTTGATGTTTTTCAATTCTTTATATATTGTGGACATAAGTCCTTTGTCTGAGGGGTTACTGGTTAAAATTTTTTCCCACTCTGTTGGTTTTCTTTTCACTCTGTTGGTGATTTCCTTTGAAGAGCAGAAACTTTTCAATAATGTGAGATTCCCATTTGTTGATTCTTTGAAGTGTTTACCCCTATGTCTCCAAGACTTCTACCTAGCTTGTCTTCCAGTAGATTTAGTGTTTCTGTTTTAATATTGAGGTCTTTGATCCATTTAGACTTTAGTTTTGTGCATGGTGATATGCATGGATCTAGTTTCAGTCTTTGGCATGTAGAGGGCCAATTTTTTCCAACACCATTTGTTAAAGATGCTAGTTTTAATATTGAGGTCTTTGATCCATTTAGACTTTAGTTTTGTGCATGGTGATATGCATGGATCTAGTTTCAGTCTTTGGCATGTAGAGGGCCAATTTTTTCCAACACCATTTGTTAAAGATGCTATCCTTCTTCCAGTGGACATATTTAGCCCCTTTGTCAAATATCAGGTGGCTGAGTGTCTTTGTAGTTGTGCTTGCATCTTCTAATCTGTTCCATTGATCCTCAGGTCTATTTCTTTGCCAGTACCAAGCTGATTTTATCACTGTGGCTTTATAGTACTGTTTCAAGTCAGGAATTGAGATGCCTCCTGCCTTGCTTT